>JAMLFT010009706.1:0-12484 GCA_026544285.1 Pachyrhizus erosus | reverse complement strand
ATAATAAGATATATTGTTTAGATGCATAAAAAAAATTTAAAAAAATTCTAAATATCTATAAAAATATTTTGATTATTTAAAATTATTAAATTTTAAATTTAACAAAAATAATAAAAATTTAAAATTTTTCATCCCTTTTATTCCCTCATCTACATTTCTCTTTTCTACCCTCTCTCATCATCTCTACTTCTTTTCACTCTTTTTCTTCTCTCTCTGTTCTCTCTTTCACCATTCTCTTCCTCTTTCTTCTCTTTTCTCTTTAAATCTCTTGTATCTCTCTTTTTTTTTCTTTTTTTTTTTTCTCTTCTTCTCTCTTTTCTTTCTTTTCTCTTCTCTATTTATTTATATTGTTTTTCAAACTTTACTTAAATAATATTGACTAATTATATATATTAAAGCTTGTTTAATTTTTATCTTTAATTTTTTATAAGAAGGAAGATAAGGAATAGGAATAATTAATATTGACTAATTGTATATATTAAAGCTTGTTTAATATTTTTTTTTCTTTTTTTTTCTTTTTCTCTTCTTCTCTCTTTTCTTTTTTTTCTCTTCTCTATTTGTTTTTTCTCTATTAATATTAACATAAAAAGTGTTAATATTTATATTTTTGAATTGATCAGATATTACTTTTTTAATTAACAAATATTCATTAAAAATGGCTAATGTTTATTTTCATTGAGTTTAATATTAAAATTTCAATTTTTAAATAAATATGATTTATATCATCTTATAATTTTAAATATTTTATCTATATTGTTTTTCAAATTTTACTTAAATAATATTGACTAATTATATATATTAAAGCTTGTTTAATTTTTATCTTTAATTTCTTAAAAGCTAAAATTGTTAATACTATTGAGGCAAGATAACTCTAGAAAAGTCAAAGAAATTCAACTTCTTAACTATTATTAAATCAAGAGTTAAAGTGGTAAATATCAAGACTTTAGTTTAATCAAATCATATTGAACTAGTTAATGATTACATGACTTCATTCAAAATTTCATATATAACTTTCCGACTTCATTCAAAAAAAGCACATGGTACACTGCTACTATTGCTGGTAATGTGCTTTCTTTCCACTCCAGCGAGAATGACATAAAGTGGTCACATGACTCTCAGTTTGACGACGGCTAATGAATGAGATGCTTGGAGATTTTGTGACGTAATAAGAGCTGGGAAATCTTTGTCCATGCTCACGCGTATCTAAATTTTCCTATTACTTTATTTATTTATTCTTGTGTTACAAAGGGGAAATTCAACTGGATAAGAATAATATCTCAAACGTGACGTGACCATTCTATTTTAATTTGTTGACAGTTATTAAAGATGACTAAGGTGCCGTCATTTGAACCTGAAAGTGACACTAGTTGATCACATGATCCATTATGCAAATGGATGAAATATAAGTTTAAAACTGCTGCTCATTTTTACCAAATTTTTAAGTATAATGATTTGTAATTATTGAGTTGATATTAATTATTAAGTTATCCTTATATATACACATATATATATCTAATAGTTTTAAGATGAAGTAACAGCTAGGGTTTCACTTTTGAAGACATATCAATATGTGTTAGTATTTCTTACTCTAACTAGAATAAACCTTAGATGTGTCTTCATGACATGTGTCTCAAGTTCATTTCATGCTAATGTCAATAAATGGTAGTTTTGGATTATAGTGATGTAGCAAGTCCGAAATGATTTGCACTTGCCTTCAAGTAATGATAGGGGACTATGACGGCTATGGTGTAATGGTTTTGAGTTGAGAACACGCAATACCGACTTCACATTTGAATCCATGAAAAGTCACTGATCCATGTATGACTTAAAGTGCCGCTATAACAAAACTGAGGATGAAAACTCTCCCAATTGCAGAGTGGATAGTGGAGACCCACCATGAATATGAGATTGAGAGGTTTCAATGCTAATGCATGAACCTGCATTATAAGAAAGTAAAAGGACAATCATATGCACAGTTCAGAGTTCACGGATTATAATTATAATATTAGTAAAAATCTACGTGTGAGATTGTGTTAGAGAATTTTCTGCTGACAAAAGCCATCCACGTGTTAGGTGTGTGATTCTATTCTATCATCTGCTTAAGAAGCAATAGTTATTTAAGAAAGGAAACCACAGTCCTGTTTGAGAATTAGCATTACATTTTCATACGTGGATCCCACCTTACTTTCATACGTTTCTTTATATTTTTAAAGAAAGACGCATGTGACTTTTTTTCATGTACAAAATCTAACGTCACTTCAAATTGCCCTTGTCTTATATATCTAAAATTAATCCATCACATATTGCGATGTCATACTATCAAACGAGTAGATAAAGATAACGATAAAAAGGTTGGAAGTACGTTCAGTCTTATTTTATAATTTATTCAGCCTGGTCGAATATTTCATCTCATACATTTAAAAATAATTAGTATAAAGTTTGTGATTAGTCTTCTAGAAAAGATTGGTATTTGAGCATGTGACATATATCCGCAAGTTTATTTATGATTTAATTTTTCTATCCATGATAAAGAGAAACATATTAATTGGTTGTTTTGCTATTAATTATTTTACGAAGAAAAAGTGTAGGAAATTAAATTTATTTTTTTAATTATTATCATTATCATTATTTTTACATAATAACGATTGGTCAATCACTCTATTATCTAATTCTATCTTAAAATAATTTATTTTATTTTAAGACAGTCCTTTAATTTAGATAATCTTTGGATAATAAGTATACTAGATATATTTTTAAAATATTATATTGTATTTATCAACTATCAAGGACCACCAATTATCCAATAGTTCTTAATTAAGTGAAGGTGTATTTAGATGTATTTGTTAATTTTAACCGTTGGGATGTTATTTAAGTGGTGATTATGGAATTGTAAAACTTGGTATAAAAGTAATATTTTCATATAACATACATAAATACATACATTTTCAATAAATTATATTCTCAGGTTTTTTATTTCTACAAATTGTTCAAAAAGTGAATTAACTCATTCTAACTTGCTTTTTAGTAATTCAAAAAATAATCAATTTAACTTAACTCATCTTTGTTTGGTAGGTTAAACAAGTTGACTCACTTAAAAAAATTAATAATTTATTTTAATTTTTTAGTGACAAAATATTAAAGTAATTAAATATTTAAATTTAAAGTTTTAAATTAATATTGTGACTTGTTACATTTGTAATTGTAGAGGGTAATTATCAAACAATTAAGGATGAGATATATTACATATTTATAATTTATATATTTTAAACAATAGTAAAGTAAATTTTATTTTTTGAATTGAGTTCTCTAATTTGCTAGACAACCCAGTTCATCATAGGTCTAACTTGGATGAGTTAGGTTCTAAGTAAGCTAACCCACTTTTTATATATAATTGAAGTAGGTTGATTTACCAATCCAACTTGATTTAAATTCATGGTAGATTACCTATAGATTACAACTCACTTTGTAAATTCTAAAAACCATTATATCCTTTTAAATAAAAAATATCAAAGAGATGTTGTTTGCCTACTTTGTTAGGAACGTCTAAATGAGTGAAGATCCATCATTGATACTTTCCTTGTTAAGCTTGTTGTAAGCCATGATCTTCATTTGATAGTATAAGAATTGTGACTAACAAGATGGAGATGATTCTTCTCTAGTCATGGTCTAAATATCCATTTAAATAACTCATTTAAAGTTTGATATGACCTTTTTAAAGGTCTAACAAGATAAAAAAAATTATTTAAAAAATTATTTTATATGCACCCAAAAAAAATTATGTAAAAAAAAAATACTTTTATAGTAGAACTATATATTACATATATTTCTCTAAATAGGTTAATAAGTATATACTTATGCGAAAGCTAGTTGGTTCAAATCTTTTAATAAACTTCAACTATATATTAGTTCAAAATATTATAGTAAAGTAATATAACATAATAATAAAAAATACTATTATTGATATATTATTTGTATTTATTTAAATAAGTCATTTTAAATAGTAAAAAATATCTCACCGTGCTAACTAAATAGGATTTCTAAATAATCTCGGCCTAACTTATTTAACAAACGAATTGGACTTGATCTGAAATTAATGCGGTCTATATGTAAGTTATATACTTAACTATAAAAGACAAAATTCTTACTTTATGTATATCATTTTCTTATCCTCTCTTATTCTTATTTTGTCTCAGCTACTAAACGAGTTGTGAAATAATTAACAATTAAGAGCATTAATAGGAAGTTTTTTTTTTAATTATAGATACCTTTTCATAAATGAGTGAGTATAAAAGTTCAAGTCCTAGAAATAATGGTAGTAAGATTGTGATGTGAGGTTACAAGTTTAAATGTTAAAAATTTAATCCATTTTTTAGTATAAAAAAAACGTTAATGATAAATAACGGTGGTAGCATTGTGAGTGTTTTTTTTTTTTTTTTCGAGTATATATATCTTTTATAATTTAGTCTTCTGACTTCTTTCAATGACGTACATTCCTCTACTTCGCGCCTTCAATTTCTTCATAAACTATTAGGCATTGTTTTTTTTCTTTTTTATTTTGCATCGACGCGTTTGATGACTTTTCATTAATTCTTTTATCTTTTAGGCTAATATAAACTAGATTCTCGATGTAGTTTTCCACTTGGGTCAAAACTAAGTGACACCCAAGATACTGCAATATTTAATAAAACAAAAATCGAATGGTGCATTTCAATGAAGAACACCATGTCAAGTAGCTGTCTTAGAGTGGAACTTAGAAGACCCTAACATACAGAGATTCGGATACCTAAAAGGCTAAAATCGAAAAAGGAAAAGCAGATACACAGAGAAAAATATATGGAAACATCTTAGCATGTACCATGATCAGGCATTATATTTAAGCTTAAGAATTTTACTATTTTAGCATGCAACTCTACATTAATCTTGGTGCATGGAGTCCTGGATAAGTAACTAGAGTTTAGGATGACTGAAATTATGCACTTTTAATGGAGTTTGGTGCCAATTCTGGAGAAAGAATATCTTTCCTAACTTTTCATTGCTTGTCTCTTTTGTGATTTTCATATCACAAATGGTGGAATCAGACCGATTAGGTGATAAAATATACACAAGTCTTCATATAGATATATAAAAATATATGTTTGGTGCGGTAGCAGAACTATGGTATGGACAAGCTGCCGTGTCAAGCGCTTCTGAGCATTTCAAAAGAAAATTTATATTACGAATTAAGCTTCATGTTCCTGGCCAATTATGTCAGAGTTTAACTGATATTAATTTGTTGTTTAAAATAAAGTTTATGATGAATCGATACATTTATAAAAATAACGACCAAATTAGTCTGAGAAGAAAATTTCGATGACCTATAAAAAGGACAGAATCAGTCATGTCATGCATTACCGACCGAATGTGGCTGCTCCATGAGTCGATACTCAATACCACTTGCACAATATCCTTAGCAGTATTAACATTAAGGGAACAGCAGCCACACATGACACTATGATTATCACTTTAACAGTATAGCTCATTAAAACTTACATCTGTTCATTGGTTGATCCAGAAGGACCATTTGGAATTAAGATTTTCTTGGACAACTCCAGACAGATCTAAATATTTTGTGCCCCTTTGGCTTGTTAATTGGTAAAGGACCTGTAAAATGATTTTCTGAGGAGCTCATTTCAGCAATGACAGTTGGAAGAGAGGCCGAAAAATAACCATTAAAATGGTTTATAAGAAAGTTCAAGAATATGAAGATCAGAAGTACGTGGAGAAAAGGATGATAGATTAATGCCACCAGAGATCATATTATTTTCAATATGGAGCTCTTGCAAAGTGGGCAGTATGACAAGATTAAGCTTTGGAGATTACTAAATTTAAGGCTCTTGGAGGGAGCTTCAAAGAAAGTTATGGGAAAGATTCAGATAATTTAATCTCAAAAACTGAGAAGTTATCTCAGGTATGCGTCCTTTCAAGTAATTCCTACTGAAATCAAGAAATTCAATGTTCGTCATCCTAGTTAAAATTCCTTCTATTTTGTTATTAACAAATCAAGTACAGCACAGCTTCCAGTCAACTTCTATGTTGTTGTTAGACAAATCTTTTAATGTAATTACACTTGCGCTGAAAAACAATTTGAATATTGGTTGAATAGAGATTCAAACAAAGGACTAAAAAAAGATATCAGAAAGCATCACTATTCTCCAAGAAAATTAAGATATGATCTTTTCTAAAGAGAAAACAAAAATTAGAAGTTCATTTCTACCTGAGAGATTGTTGCAACTTAAATCTAGCTCAGTTAAAACCAAAGATTCTCCTTTAAGAAGGCAAGAGGAAATAAATCCTCAAAATCTGTTGTTGCTGAGCTTAAGGACCAGGAATTCATAAACAAAATCAAATTTAGGCAATTCTCCAGACAATAGATTGCGACTGAGGTCCAACACCTTCAACTTGAAGTATTCAGAACCTGGTTTCTCACCGCCACTAACCAATGATCCATTGTGGCTTAGATTCAGATACTCAACACTTTCAGATTTTGTGGTAGAAAATTGTGCTGCTGAGAATTAGAAGTCACTAGCATGTTCTCATAAAATGAACATCATATTCACACGCAAGTAAAGTTTTTCAAGAAAAAAAGTCATCCCAAAACCTTTGAGAATTTTTCCCGTTAAGCCACTATGTTATAAATTAAGTAATACCAGGTTAGTCATCTTAGTCAATGATGCTAGCAGTACTCCAGAAAATGAATTACATCTCAAGTCCAAGGATTGCGTTGAACCAATCTCTGAAATAAATTCAGGAATTGGTGGGATTATTAGTAGTCAGATACCACGTCTATAGTTTCAACCAATTTTTAAATAACGTTATATTTAAAATTTTCAATTTATAAGAGAGAATTAATAACAGTCATATGGAGATTAGTAAAGAACACAATAATCCCAATTACTAATAATTTCTCCAGGAATTTGGGCAGAGAAGTTGTTTCTGTCAATGGAAGATTCTGATAATGTCTTATAGAAGTGAATAACAGAAAATAAGTTAAGAGCATTATTGGATAAACGAAACCTTGTACTGGCCTAGTTTTCACCCATAGGCAGGAAAATTTAATTAATCGTCTAAATCTTAATTAATAGGTTGCAGAAATTTAGAGCGAAATGAACCACATGAATCATCACAAGAAGATTGAAAGCGCGAGAAGTTCGGGGACTTGTGTTTGATGAGAGAATGAAACTTGTGACGATACCATGTTATATGCGAAGAGAGGAAGAAACTTATCAGAAATCTATCTGGTTTAAGAAATTGAGTCGTGTGAATACCAATCTTCTGAACTAAGTTGTAAAAAATGAAAAAAGATTGATGGGTGGAGTTTTTTTCATTTATTTATTCGTAGATTGATGATGGATGGTTTATAGAACAAGAGAGACACGAAGATAGCAAGATAAATGATAAATGAGTGAAGTAATTAATGATGCTGTATTCTAACTTGTTGGTTTTAGGTTAACTGATATAGCTGATCATTAAATATTAGGTATATTTTTTTTTTAATGTTTTATGGGATTTTATTTCATGAACAAATTCGATTAACTGTTATTTAAAAATTTTACAGTTAATAAGATAAGACAAAATATTTTCTTAATTTGAATAAATATTGACTAGCCCAAATTTAAATTCTTCTCATGTTGAGAAGTAGTTATTATTGAAAGATTTATATTTATTTAAATAATATTTTCCTAATTTGGATAAAGCCTAACTATCCCAAATTTAAATTCTTCTCAGATATTAAAAGTGGGGTAACAAGCTTTTGAATGTTCTGGTTATAGACAAGCCTCATACGGTCTTTTTTATTTTTCGATTTTTGAATAATGATAAGTGTTTATAAATTTAGGATTCTATAAAAAGAAATATTTAAAACATTGACTTATTTTTATTTTTGTTTTCTTAGGTATCATGATTTTTTAATGGGTTTTGATACGATAGGTTCCTTTTTTAGATTAATATGACAGTTACTATGTCACTTGTCTCATTTGATATATGTATAAAACAATATATTATATATAATATTAATATGTATAAATCAAAAGTGCAAATATTTTTGCTAATATTAAAAAAATAATATAATATCATAAAACAAACAAAAATAATTTTTAATTTTTAATAATATATGTTTTAATTATAGCTTAATCATCTTATATTAAATGAATTTTTCTCTTATAAAGTATGAATGAAATAAGATATTATTATCATAGAAATAATTTTTTAATATTTCACTAAAATTGCTAAATGTAATTATATATCTATAATCAATTTTGTACATCAATAATAAATTCTTATTTCAGTCACTAAAGTATCAAAGAAATATAAAAAAAAGTAACACAATTTTATAAAATAAAAAGTTATTTAAAACAAAACAATTAAGTATAGTATTAAAAAAGTATAAATTATTATTACTTTAGTTTTATAATATTATATTTTTTATTTAGTATCAACAAAAATATATATACTTTTTTTCCTACACACATTTAAAAATTTTAAAAAATAAAATAAAATCAGTGTAACTTACTTTATATATAGCTGGAAGAAAATTCATGTCTTTCTATATTCTTTAAAAAATAAAATAAAATAAAAAAAGAGAGAGATAATGGAGATTAAAAAATAATAGGTGATTTATAAAGATAGTTATAGAGGTAAAATAGTGAAAAGAAAATAGTGATTTATGAAAATAACTATAGGAGTAAAATAGACTATAAGAATGTGTATATCAAAAACAAAAATCGTATATCACCTTTATATATGATTAAAGATTCGGGATAAGTGATTAAATTTAAATTTAGAAAAAAAAACATTTATTTTACTTATAGATATTAATTATGCTATTCAATTTTTTTTTTGTGTCTGTAGATATTAATTAGGTTATTTATTTTTTATTTAGGCGTGTTTTACTCGTAGATATATGCATATATAATTATTTTTGTCATCTCGATCTGAAATTCGATTTGTGTAATTAAAAATAAATAGAGAAATAAAAATTACACAACTATAATAATTAAGAGTAAAAGTTGAAAGCAAAATTGCCGAAAGAAAATTTAAAAGTTGAAACAAAATTCATTTGGCGGATTGTTTTGTCGCCAAAAGTTAATTTAATAAAAAAAATAGTATTTTTATAAGTAGCGCCAAATTACAAAAGTTGGATACTGTTTTTTAATTATAAATATATGATATTTTAATCAGTCTATAGGGTTATATCAACGTAATTAGTGCTATCAAGTTTACGTTTTAGGTCTGTAATTCAAAAGGAGAAATTCTTCTCCACTTAAGTTGAAGACAATAATCTAAAACAAATGATTCTCTTCAATAATATTTATGCTTCAAAATTCTTCTCCACTTAAGTTGAAGACAATAATCTAAAACAAGTGATTCTCTTCAATATTATTCATCCTTCAAAATTCTTCTTCACTTAAGTTGAAGACAATAATCTAAAACAAGTGATTCTCTTCAATATTATTCATCTTTCAAAATTCTTCTCCACTTAAGTTGAAGACAATAATCTAAAACAAGTAATTCTCTTCAATATTATTCATCCTTCAAAAATTTTCTCCACTTAAGTTGAAGACAATAATTTAAAACAAGTGATTCTCTTCAATATTATTTATCCTTCAAAATTCTTCTCCACTTTTGTAGAAAAATGTTTATTTGCTTACTTTTTTGCACAATCGCACATTCTCTTGGCACGTTTCATATGCTTACACATTCATGATATACAAGTTGGAAAGGGTAATTTTTATTCTTCTTTTTCTTTTTTTACTGATTCTTTTTATTTCTTTAAGTTATATTAAGTTTGTGATAAATGATAGAATGAAGAGGAATGACGTTAAAGAAAACATAATTTTATTATTTAATTTTTAAAAGTAAGAATAAAACATAATTAAAGAAGATGAATCTTGATTTATTCTATGCTATTATTTAATTTTAATTTTTTTTCTCATCAAATTTGAGATGTATTTAATTAAATAAAATTTTCAAATTATAAAATAGTTATTTTATATTTAAAAAATTTAGTATAATTATAAATTTTTTAAAAATAATATATTTAAAATAAGAATGATGCAAAAATTAAAAAAATATAATTTAACATATTTTACAATTTTTTCAAATAATGAAACAAATTTTTTGTTTTATTTCATTATAAAATATTCAAAGAACGAAATCACATTTTTATTTCATTCCATATCATTTTCTATCACTAATCATAATCTTAATTATATTTTTAATATTTTTCATTCCACATTATCTTCAACACACCTCACAATTTTAAATTATTTTTCATTTATCTTTATTTATATATTTTTATTTTTTTTATTACCTATGACTTTGAATTTATCAATTTTATCTACTCACAATTTTGTAATTATAATAAATTTTAAATAATGATAAAAATGTAATAGAATAAGTATATTGAAGAATACTTGTTAATACTTTTAAAAAAAAATTGAGATAAACAAGAAATTAAAAAAATAAATATATGAATATAATTATCCTTTTATATATGAAAATGAATCAAATGATATTAATACAACTTACATCAATTATATATTATTTAATAATTTTATATAACATGTTAATTTAATCGATGTAATTATTAAATTATAATTATATGTTATCTTAATTGTTTATATTAAATTTTATGAAAATTGAATATCAATAAAAAAAATAATTAAATGATTCATATTTTAGTATATTTTAAAAAATATATATTATATTAATTTTGATTTATATGAATGAAGTATCAAATAATATTTAATTAATATAAAATTTGATAGACATATTTTATATTAAATAAATTTTTAATTTAACAATATATTTAAAAAATATGTAATTAAAAATTATTGAATGATTAGATTAATATCATTTGATCTCTTTTTTTTTATTTATATATATATATATATATATATATATATACTTCGATTAATCACATGATGATTTTTAATTTAATTTGTTGAACTTCTTGCAGATTAATATGAACATGACAGAGTTTTCCAAAAATAAGCTATCCCATCCCTCGGGTCAAAACCAACTATGAGACCCGAGATGCTGCAATGTTTAACAGAACAAAACCTAAATGTTACAACTGAGACAAGAATTCCATCGCAACACGTTGTCAAGAAGGTTGAGAAATTGAAAGCTGCCAACTTTCCAATGAAGGTGCTTAGGATCGGGTTTTTTAAGGTACTTTATGTAATAAACCAACATAGAATATAAATGAATCCAATAGTTTTATATAACTATTGTCAGATTTAGCTCACAAATATCATTAACTCGTTAAGACATCAGTTAGAAGATTAAAAAAGACATTTGTATTAAAAAATGATAAAATTTTCATTAAAATCATAATAGAATGTTTCAATAATATTTTTTTTTTCATGAATCATAAACATTTTTATTTGTTGTTGTTTAACTAGTATTATGAGTGCATTAACATTTTCCGTATCTTAACATAAATCTTATATATATATATATATATATAAAGTCTTCGTTATTAAAGATGAATGTAGCTGAATATTTTAATATCTTAACTGAATCTTTTCTTCAATCTAAGTTAGCCTCTATCCTATGATTACAACTATTTAACTAGACTTTGAAAATAACTTTCAAAATTAAGTTAGGGTATATAATTTGAAAGCTCGGATCGACTATTTTTTTAACTAACCTCTATGTATTATAGATAAAGAAAATTGAAATTTTTTATGGGATTTCTTAACTTGTACAGGTTTTGATAATTAATTTTAAAGATAGTTAGAATTTTTTTTTAATTGGTAGGAAAAAAAAAAATATTCACATAGAAATGCCAGTATGGTAGATAAGTAACCTTAAAGATAGGTAGAGTATTAATCTTGGTTAAATTATTGACTGCAAATATCAAGTGCAGGTTGAGGTTAAATATCCATCGAATTTGGTAGCTAAGTGTTACTATGCGAGGCAAAAACTGGTGTGGGAAATATTAATTGATGGTTTGCTCAACAAAATTGAAATACAGTGGCAGAACATTTCGGCTATTGGAGCTGTTATTGGGGAAAATTCGCAAGGAATTCTAGCAATTGAGGTATTTTTCTTCTACTTGCCAGTGTAAGTGTTTTATTTTTGTTAGAAATGTGTAGGTGCTTTCCAACACACATTGATAAAGGTCAATATTTAATATATTTATGTAGAAAATTTGTGTTTTTTGGGCTTTATTATTATAGAAATTAGTAAATATTTTTTAATTTGGGACTATGTTTATTAAAAATACATGTTTTGAGTTTAAAAACAAAATTTGATGTTTAATCCCAATTTTTATTTAAATTTCAGGAAGCTAAGGAGCAAAAGAATTCCAGAAGAATATCGCTACATTGGAATGCTAGGAATAGATTTCGATTTATCAATTGCCTAAGAGCATTCGGGTTTAAGGCTGGTTAATTTGCTAAACAACTAAGGAATTATTGTTTAGCAAATTATCTCTAGA
>JAMLFT010009705.1:0-12485 GCA_026544285.1 Pachyrhizus erosus | reverse complement strand
GTAATAAGTTATTAGACTATCAAAGTTATCGTTATAACATCATTTAAAAAATAATAAAAACTAAAATAAAAATATTATTTGACAATATGAATAAAAAAATTAAAAAAATCAAAATAAAAAAAATATCAAGAATAAAAATAAAAATAAAACATTATTTTTCAAAAATTAAATTAATATTTTATTTATATCGATTTTAAGGACAGTGGTGGAAACTCTCATATTTCACCAATGATGGTTTTAAAAACTTTACAAAGTAGTTGAAATAAGTATAATTGGTTACATTGAACAAAATATTGACTAATCTAAAATTTTCTTACATGTAAATTTTCATTATAAATGTGAAATGTTCACAAATTAAAACCCTTTTTTTTTAAGAGTTTAACATTACAGTATCTTTGATTTTTTAGATTTTCATTAAATTTAAAGTCTCACTATTTTAAAAAATACTTTTTGACACTTTTTTTTGTAGACTGCATGATATTTAACACGAGTATATATTCATATTCCAAATCAATATAACTGATTAGATTAATAAAATTACGTGTTAATTAATTGACACGTTTAATAACTTATATTTTTCCCTCTTTAAGGGTAATGAGATGAAAACTAATTATGATTATTAATCACTAGTACTTTACTTACGTAAAAGCAATGCGTGGTAAGAAAAAGAAAGGAAACGATGCTTCACAAACAAGTCAAGTACTCAAATGATATAGTATAAATATAAGTGTGCATACTTGTTTAGTTTCTTTACTAATTATTAGAAAGACTCATGAAATGTCTGTTAAAATGAGTTTTTTAAGTATTTAGGGTGAAAAAACTTAAAAAGAACGCCAGAGAAGATAAAATAAAATAAAATTATAAAGTTATGTGCAAATTGTAAAGAGCCTCTATTAATGAAAATACTTATATTATCGTTGCAAAAGAAAGCAAGAAAAAAATAGTGCCTAAGAAAAGTATCAGATGCTGAGAATTCAAAATGAGCAAACCACGTGGTAGTTGAATAATTCACAAAGGTGAATATAAAGAAAGACATTCCGCCAAAAACACGTGCGTCCACACAGTCTGTCACGGATTTTTATTTTTTTTATTTTTTTCCAGCATAGAATGGTATTTTGTTTTTTATTTTAATTTCATTAAAGAGGTATAAAAACTTTTTTTATTTCACACTCGATTAACTTCCCTTTCACCGAATTCGCCCATTTTAAATAAAGTCATACATTCAATTCTGATTTTATACCTAAAGCAGAAATCAAAGCCATACTTTAACTAAGATATCTAAATGATGAACCGCTTATGTCAATGATTTGGTGAAATGTTTTTATATATTAATTATTTTAACATTAAATCATTGATAATGTATTTTATATTATATATAGGAATTGAATATGTTTTTAATTCAACGTAAAAAAAATATTTTAAATTTATGTAAATATAGTCAAATTTTATTATAATTTTTGTAAATATTTAGTTTAACTTTTGACAGAAGAATGCTAATACAATAGAGTAATAAGTAAAAAAATAATATTCTTCCAAAACTTCTAAAAATATGCGAGAAACACTAATAAAATAAAAAATTACAAAAATATAAAAAAACACAATATTTTAATGCTTATAAATAAAAAAATATATATGAAAGATGCAAAATATAAAATAAATATTGTGAAATAATTTTTTTATATATATTTTGTTTTGAGAATCTAACTGAACAATACAAAGTATTACATGCATCCAAAAATCAGTCTGTATCAATGACAAACAAATCTGTGGTTATAATCTAAAAATCAATTATCTAATGAATATATAAAAATAACAATAATTCTTCTTTTTCACATACTATTACTGTATGTTTTATTTTAGAGAATCTCTCTCAGTCTTAATCTGACTCTTTTCATTAAATCAAGTAAAATATAACGAGTCTCCACATATTTTAACTGTTTCTTTACATAAAAAAAATAGTCTAAAACCTAACATATAGCAAGACATATAATTAAAAATAAGATGTCAATAATCATTATAAAATGTTATTTAACATGATATGTTCAAAATCATCTTACATCATCGGTAAGTAATAATAAGGTTTGTTTTCAAAATTTTGTAAAAAACAAAACAAAAAAAAATTAAGGATTAAAATTAATTTAACTATATTTGATAAAACTAAAAGAATATTTTATCTTGTAATAATCATCTCTATTTATTACTATTTTTTATTTTTAAGTTTATACTTATGCCAAAAAGATATTTCTAAAATTAAAAAATTGACAAAAATTAACACGCTTTAACTACATGGAAACATTTTCTATATGTTTTTTATGTAAAACACTTTCTATACTTTTTCATACTCCGTTAGTGTTGGTAAAACGAGTTGAAATATCTTTACTCTTTCCGCTTGTTAATGCGATAGAGTACGGAAGGACAAGGTGTACCTCTTAAAACATGTGGGTGAAAATATATTTTTTATCACAGGAAAAATGAAAATTTAAGAAAAATGAATAACAAAAAAGATAAAGATAAAAATTAAAATAATATTAAAAAATAATACAAAATAAATTTATGTTTAATTTTTTGTGAATAATTAATAAATAAGATAAAATAATCAGTACATCAATCATAACTATAGAGTATACAAGTTAATACTTAATAATTTAATATATAAGTTTAATTTTCAAAATACATAAGTTAATAATTAAAAATTTATAGAGGATGTTACTAAAATTATATTGTTCTGATTAAAATTAGATTTATGTTTTTTAATTAATGTTTTAAATTAAAATTTTATGAATATAATAAATTTGTGATTAAAAAAATTCTATTCAAAATTATCAATCAATTTTTTTAGTAAAGATTAACCATTTGATATAATAAATAAATACTTTACACATATAATATATATATATATAAACTCATGTATAATTTTAGATATTTAACTTTAATTTTCAATATCTGTATTTAGTTGTTATAATTTTCTAATGATTAAAGTCAAGTCTTTTCATTTTAAGTTTTCACCCAACAATTAATGAAAAATGCATGGAAGTATTGATATGACAATGATTTGTATAGAGTGTAGATCAATAAAGGAAACGGTATATAAATATTTAAATAAAAATAATAAAAAATGCAAAATAAGTATTTTTTATCTTTATTTAAATATTTTATATATTTTTTATTGTTGATCTATTCAAAGTAATGTCACATTATATTTTAATTAATTATTACAAAAAATTAAGGATAAAGACTTAATTTTATTGACTGAGAAATTATGAAAGTTAAATACAAATCATTAAAATATATGAGACTAAAATTATACAATTTTTTTAAAAAAATCCATCATTAAACTCATAATGTAATTAAGAATAATATGTACTAATATGTTTGTTTGAATAAGATTGAATTATATTTTTTGTATTATTTAATTCAAGATAGGAGATTAGAAGTATTTTAATGGAAAAGGAGGAAGAGAAAGAAATATAGAAAAAAAAACGATGATAAGATATTATGTTCCAATAAAAGGAGGGGAGGAAAAAAATTTAATGAAAGAAAGAAAAAATAATTTTTTTTTTATTTTGTTCATAAAGAAAAAAAGAGAGGTTTTAAAAAATATATTTTTACATTTTTATTATTTTAATTTAAATATTTTCAATTCTCTTTTTTTCTCCTTCAAATTTTTTCAACATTAGAGAAGAGGAAAAATTAAATCAAAATAAATTTTACTTTTTTTTTATCCTAAAAATTGAACTAAACAATTAATATTTTTAAAAAATATTATTTTTCTTGTTTTCTCCTCTTATCAAACATTATAAAAAGTAAAAATTTATGTCTGAATTTTATGATTGAAATAAAATATTTATTAAAGACTATAAAATAATTTTAAAGCCAAAAATTAGTCATGAACTAGATTAAAAAATATTTGATATCAATAATATAATAATCCAAAATTAAAAATAATATATATAAAAAATTTAAAAATATTACAAGTAAAATGTTTCGTGTGTGTATTAAACCCATTTTTATGATTTTATCACATAGATAACAACACATTATAGGTGGAGCAGCAAGAATTTTATTTATCCTCCGTAGCTCCAATATATAATGTAAGGTCATAATAGTTTGAAGAATAAATTACATTAATATTTTAGAAGTTTTGCAAAATTATATAAATTTGTTTTATTTTTTAATTCTTTACACTGAATTTCCTATAAAAATATTAAAATAATATATAAGAGGATATCAATATGTATTTTCTAAAAATTAAAAAGGACAAGTATAATATATAAAAAGATATTAATATATATTTTAAAAACTTAAAAAATTAATGTAGAATAAAAATAAAAAGTATTTATGTAATTTAAAAAAATCTTAAAGATGATTTATTAATTTACTATAACTTGAGACTTGTTATCTCAAATAACTAGATAAAATTTGATTAGCTAACCAGTAGGAATAATCTAAAAATTTAATAGACTTAACATAAAAAAATTATGTAAGACTTTACGGAAAAAATTAACTGGTCTTTTAAACAATATATTTTTTGTTTTTTATTTTTATTCTGAAATTATTTTAAAACAAATAAATACTCATATATAAAATTGATGCATAAATTATTGTTTATGTATTAAAAAAATTATATACTAATTTATATTGTCATTTAAATACAAATTACCAAGTATAATACATTTATTAATTTTTATAATAATTATTTAAATTTTATATTAATAATAATTTATAATTAGATAATAACGTGACACTTTTTTCGACAATGAGAGTGCAACACCATTAAACCCTTACTTATTTATTATAATTTTTTGAAAAATGTTAATCACCATATTTAAAACTTTCTACTCTAATAAAACCTTGAAGTATATTTTCTCGCAAGCTTGAATCTTTTAGACCCACCATAGGACCTAATATTCAGTCAAAGATTTTGTCAAACTTAATGTTTATCATCCTTTTTAATGTATGTTGTCAATTCAGCTTCATCTATTAAATTGTTAAATTTTTTTTATCTTATAAACATATAATGCGATACTTCTATACTTAAATTTTTCACGCCACTTGACTTATTATTATTATTATTATTATTATTATTATTATTGATCGTACTTCGATTAACTAATAAACTGCAAACTTATGTCCTTCTAATTTAATAGTTTTAAAAATATTGTATTCTTTTTCTGACCAGGATTAATTGAGAATAGTCCTTTTAAAAATTAAAATAAAAACAAAACTTAGATATAATTTTAAAAATATTTTAAGTAGTGTTTTTAATTAGAATTAGAGTTTTATTTCAATAATTTATATTAATATTTATTACAAATCTTTATTTTAGTGAGGTAAAAAATCATTTAAAGAAATCTATATAAGTTTTGCCCTTTTAATAACTTTCCATGTCAGCATAGTACGTAAAGAGAAATTAATCACATTTACATGGCTAGTTTGCAATTTGGACCTAAGAAATTGCATTTATTAACAACATATTTGGATTAACATTGTCAACTGCTAAATATACTTTTGATAAAAAAGAAGATCTTTGAATCTTTTGCTTTGGGTGATTTCCAAAAACATCCCAGACATGTTACAAATCGTTAGGTCAATATCTTAAATTATACCACAACTAAAAAATTGCAATTAGGCTTAAATGTAAAAGTAGTGATATACAGCTGTACAAGTTTTTACCAGGTTCTATTACAGACGACGTGGCACAAGATCGTGTTACTTTCTTCAATTAACAAACATTAATTAAAAAAAAGAACAATTGAACAGAAATCATATCAAGCAATTCGTGACGGCTTTCGTAGAATGTATTTCGTATCAATTATCGTTGCTCTAAATGTGTTTATCAAACTTAAAATTAATCATGTTGGGTTTACGTATAATCCACAAATACACTAAAAGATAAATTATGTTTCCATGTGAGGGAATCGTGCCTTGATGAAATCAAATTCATTTTGCTGTTCATGAACACTAATCAATTACTACTTGAAAATTTTGACAAAAGAAGGGTCCCGCAGCCGTGCTTTGTTACAAGTTCTGTCTTCTCGTTTAAGGTTCATCCTATCGAAACTTTGTCCTTCTATTTGGCATTTGGTGATCGAATAGCATGGAGATATGTATGTAGGTAAGAGCTACTTTTGTCTCTTATGCCTATTCGATAGAGAAATTATTATGTATTCTGAGATTATTATAGGCTTTATTAATGTGCATATGACATATAATCAAATGTATTTTGTTTTACTAATGGCATTTGGAGATCGAATGCCATGGAGATATGTCAAATTTTATCTTTTACTAACTAATTTTCTTATATTTTGTTTTTTTTAGTTTATTAGATACTTTTACATTTTATTTAATTAAACATTTCATTATATTTCATATTTTATTTTCATATATATAATAGCAATAATTACTAGTATTGTTATTTTTTATATAAATTGTCCCCCACTTATTTATGGTATGCATCCACAACCGTTGCTGAATAAGATTATGAGAACCAAAATTAGTAAGGGGCATGGTTGATAGCATATGACAGAAGTAAGGTTTTGAAAGACATTACTTTTGGAAATGATAAGGAGAGTGAGAATGCATGATTAAGATGAAAGGGTGAATGCATTGACTTCATAATAGCAACGGCCTTTCAACTCAAATCGCTCTTGCAAACAATAATGCATGGCTACATGCTGATTGTTCGCCCTATGAATCAATGTGCATGGGGTGGTGAATGGCAGACAAGCAGACAAAATTTGGCATGGTTGGAATTCTATGCCTATTAGCCTACAATTCATGTCTACGTTTTTGTTTTTGAAAGATAAAATTAATTAATTAATTATTGTTGTTTTTAGCATCAGTTTAGTCTCTCAAAAGGATTAGTGTGATTTTCTTGATTTCTATCTTTCAAGGATTAATGTAATTAATTATTCTCAAATCTTTTAGTTTAATGAACAAAACATAATTTCAGTCTTCATAGGATTTGGAGTCAAATGCATTAATTCTTAAAAGATGAAAACAACTAATTTCTACAGTGAAAGATGAAAAAGTTTATTAATTTTGTTATTTTTCTATATCAATTTTGAAATTTAAATTGATTGATGTTTTCCATCTTTTAATAATGAAAAAAAATATTTTTTATATTTTGTAACTCGTTTAATCAACTTTAAATCTTTCAGAAATTAAAATCCTGTTTAAATTTCATTCATTTATGGTGTTTATAGGATGTCCATACACAATACAAAATGAGAACAGCGAAAAACCTACAGTGGCGTAGCAAAAAGCCTACACAGGCATCAGAAAAGCCTTACATAGTGATATTAAAATTAATTATCAA
Source organism: Pachyrhizus erosus (assembly GCA_026544285.1). Lineage (NCBI taxonomy): Eukaryota > Viridiplantae > Streptophyta > Magnoliopsida > Fabales > Fabaceae > Pachyrhizus > Pachyrhizus erosus. Next base: position 5,167 of record JAMLFT010009705.1, on the reverse strand, counting down.
CTGTAACACTAAAGTAGTTGTTAGCAGGGTAATGGAGGGAAAGAATGCAAGCTTGGAGTACTGTGGTTGCAGTGATTTTCCTTCATCACTAGCAATGAGAGCACTTGTAGCAGAGAAGAAAATACAAAGTAACAAATGAAATCACTATCATTACTTACTATCAGACTTATAAACAGGTTTTTATTCTAGCCGGAAAAATATTTAATTAATTCAATTTTGAGAAAAATCATAAATTTAAATAACTTTTTAGACACAAATTAAATTTCAAGTAGTATTATTAATTATAGAAAATTTATTTTATTAGAATTTAAATATTGAATTTTCGTATAGTAAATAAGATAAAATAGATCTTTATTACATCATTAAGATATAATAATCTTATCCAAATTTTTATGTATTTTTTTATGTTGATGAAGAAATTAAGTTAGAAAATAACAAGATATAATAAAATATCTCTATATATTATTATATTATGTATATAATTATGAATACACATATATTATATAAAATAATATGACATATAAAAATAACAAAATATATAATAAATATCATATATATTAATTTATATAATACATATAAATACTGTATCAGACTTTAATTCAACATAGTATCTTACATTTATAATAGTTTTGACACGTAAATGGAAAGTATGTTATTGATTTAGCTATTAAAAAGAAATAATAATCATTCAAATATTTTCTAAAGATAAATATTTGAATAATAACCATTAGGGGATGAAATGAATACTTGTAGTTGTTTAAAATTTTGGGCAACGAGCCAACGACGGGTCTGGTGTGCTACCATAATGATACTACCTTAGTATAAGAAATAAATAGTTACATTTTATCTAACTATATGGAATATATATTTATTTTTAAAATATATTAATCTTTAAAAATTTTATATACTTAATTTACTGTGAAGTTTATTCGTGTGTACCTTAGTTTTCCATACAATTAATATGATTTGGTTTGAATTAAACTTTGGTGGAAAATTTTGATTTGTAACGATTGTCACATTTCAAAACTTATTATATTTATGGGTGAAAATAAATTATTTATTGAATTACGAGTAATATAATTAAATATAATTATTATTTAAATTATTTAATTTAATAAATATTTTTAAAATAAAATTTAAATTTATATTATTATTAAAAAATTAATGATAATATACTAATAATATGAATTTATCATTATGATTTTTAAAATAGTTATTATAAAAATTAATAAATTTGTGATTTATGATTAAATGATAGTATAAATATTTTTTGCATTATTAATTTTATAATTTTTTATTATTATTATTAATTAAATATTTTTATTAATCTTAATAAATTAATTATTTGTTTTTTATATAAAAAATTCGGGTTAATAAAATCTTTGGGCCATTTGGACTGTGGCGGTGAGAGATTGGGTCATTTTAGGTGTTTGGACCATGGGCACTGTGTGGAATTAACGAGCGTGTTAGTAGTATCCTAGGTCCTAGAGTATATGGGCAAAAACAATTGACGATAATAAATCCGAAGTGGAATAAAACAAGACAATTGTTAATTGCACTTTCTTAAATTGTTTTAATGCACCTCTTCTTTTTTCTTTTTCTTTTGTTTTTTCTTTCACAAAAACAACCCTTTCCGAAAATTAGTTTCCAGAAAGTATTAGAATTTTATTTCGAAATGTAGTTTCTAGAAACAAATTTGAATTTGGGTCCTTACTTTGATAATCCAATTTCAGTTAATCAATCCTAAAATTATTGCCTAAAATAAACCATATGAGGCAAAACCTTTTTTTGTATGTTTAACACTAAAGCGTTAATCAAAGCCCAAAAGTAGAACTTAAGCATTCATGGGCTGGTGTCTACATAATTAAATGAAAGGTTTATACAAATAAGCACTTAAAGGGAAGTAAGGCCCGTGTGTGAGAACTAATAAATTTAAATATATAAAAAATTTAAAGATACAGTAATAATAAGAATAATAAAAAGAGAGAAAAGTATATATACTATTACATATTTTTTTTATCAAGCTTTAAATAATATTATTATTATTTTTAACAATAATATAAAAATTATAATAATAATTAATAGTAATAACAATAATTGATAGTAATAACAGTAATAATAAGACAAAATATTCTATACATTTTTATTTGACTGTTATTTAATTATAAATTTTTATGTATAATAAATTTATTAATTTTGATATTAATTATTTTTAAATTTTTATCTATTATAATTTATTTATTAATTAAGAATGTAAAATATTTTATACTTACAATGCTTAAAAATGCTATTTTGCAAACAAAACAATTAAAAAAATAAATAACACTGACTTGACCAGTGCTACCATATGTAGCGTTAGCTTAACTGATGCTAACTAACATCAGTTCAACCGGTCCCAAAGTTAGCACCAGCAATTTCGAACACAGCTATGATAACAATTATGTGTATGATTGAAATTTAATTGGAAAAAATCAAAAGTATTTTTATTTAAAAAACAATAATTTATCTTTCCTTCATTGTAGTTTGAAATTAAAAAATGTGTATGGACTTCATTTTTATAGCATCGTATGTTATTAGCTCTCTCTCTATTTGATAAAAAGGTAAATCCAATTAAAGCGTGACACGCAACCCAGTCCTAACTTGTTTAGCATAGTTGCATTCTGAAAGGATGTGTGTGAATATGTAGCTAAAAATCAAAGGTGATTAATTTATAAGAACCATAAGGTGCTTGTAGATCATTTGAATGTGGTAGTTATGCTAATTTCACCTAAAAGGATAAATTGGCATAAGTTCTTAAACAAGCTTCATAGCTATGTATTATTTCAGTGTATGTCTTACCTCAACATTTCTTCATCTATTGCTTAGGTAGGCAGGTGCCGCCCAACATCTCAACTTCATTTATTGCTCAGCTAAGCTAACCATTTCTGAAGAGGTGGGTACCGCCCAACATTAGTGTTTAAGAAAGCTGTAAATTATATTTTCATCTTTGAAAAATAAACAATTTTTTATTTTTATTTTTTAACTATTATTTTTTTATTTTAAAAAATATTGTTAAACAATCACATAACAATAATGATAATTCATTGACTTGTCATATTATAATTTTTCAGAATAATTATATATAATTTTTTTGTCAAATTTTATTTTTAAATATTTCATTAATTTAATATTATTAACTATTTTAAACAAATAAAAATTTAAAAACACAATTATACATAACTATGATGTATTTCATGAAGACATGATGAATTAATAGACTGTCAAAATCGTTATTAAGTCATCAATTAATGTTATTATTTAAAACTAACGACTAAAATAAAAAATTTTAAATTTTAAATAATAAAAAATTTAAAATAAAAATAAAAATACCTTATTTTATAAGAATCAAAAGATTGTTTAAATCTTTAAAAAATTTAATACATGAAGTTTCTCATCTTAACATTAATAAGAAAGAGAATAATGTCTTTTTAAATATTTTAATAAATATTTTGTGTGTTTATAAACAAATAAAAAGAAAATATTTTAAAATTTTAAATTTATTTTTAGTGACCATATATATTATTTATTAGAAGCAATACTCAAGTCAAATAGATTATTATAAATAACAAAAAAAAAAATATTTAACCTAATTATATATTTATAACTTTAATTAAATATCAAGTAAATTATTTAAGTATATAGAATCGTTATAGGCAAAACTTTCTTTGAATATTGAATACAACTCAATATTTAAAACTAAAACTCAAGACCATCAATTAAGTGAAAATAATCTTTTTAGGTGATAACAAATTTAATTTATTTGATTAATAAAAAATAAATAGAAAAAATAAAATTACGAAATAAAATTTTAATATTTTTCCATTCTGATTTTGATTTCGGTTCAAAATTTTTAAGTTTTTTCTTTTTTTCAAATTCTCTCCTCCAAAGAACGTGTACTGCTTTCATTTTCGATTGAGATTATTTTTATTTTTGTTTTTAATTAATATATTTTCACTAGTATTCATTAAAATAGTATTCTATTTTAATATATTCTTTTGTAGAATATTTGAAAAGAATATATGATAAAGTTAAGCAAGGATTTATAACAATAAAATATATCACGTAAGAAGAAAAAAAAAAAAGCAAAAACCAAAAGTAAGATCTGCGTTGAATCCAGTATGAACAGTACCCTACAAGCTTTGCTTGCCAACAAAATGTTGAGATTTGCACTACCCTTTGGCCAAATTTGACCCACATCTGCATAACTCGTGCTTGCGCCTTCACTTCATTTGTGGTTGGTGAAGAAGATTGAAGTGGTTGGTTTTGCGAGCGTTCAAGAAGGATGACAAGGATTTCAAAAATAGTTTTGATAAAAAAAAGGTTATTTTGATGGTAATTTCGAACAGAAAGTATTGCTTTACAATATAGTTTTTACTTTTCAATATGATTGATCCAACATAAAATCGACTTTAATTAAATCAGACGATTTTAAAATCCATAAAAATAAGTTAAATAGATTAAAAAAACTATTAAATTTCATTAAAAATCGGAGAAATTAGTTTGAATAGATATTTTTTATTTTTTATTGTTTTTAATTTTAATTTTTAAAAAGTATTTTAAAAATAAATAAAACCACATATTTAATAGGTATAAAAAAATAAATTATTTTATCAATTCTTATTAATTTTTTATAAGACTATAATTTACTCATTTATATTAATTTATATTTTTTATATTTCAATTTTTTATAATTTTATATTATATTAATTTGTTAGCTTTTTTTTATTATAAATATCGTTATTGTTAATAAACATTGTTACATTTTATTAAAATTTAGAGTCAAGTACTGTGATATGTTTGATTTTGATTTTTATGTATTTTTTTAAATATTAAGAACTTATGAAATAATATTTGTTAACTACTATCTTAAAAGAAAAAAGATTTTTATTAGGATGGATAGAAATGTCAACTTTTATGATTTTGAATTACACTTTGAGATTATTTTTAATAATAAAAAAATCTTTTAGTTTCTTAATTAGAATAACAACTATATTTTTATTTTATTTTTATGTTATAAAGTTATGATATTATATTAATTTAATACTATTTTATAAATTATTGTTGTTATATTTATATAGCTTTGATTATGGTTTAATTATGATAAAATTATTAAATAGATAGATTAAAA
>JAMLFT010009704.1:0-12485 GCA_026544285.1 Pachyrhizus erosus | reverse complement strand
TTAATATTTTTATTTAAATTTAGTTAACAAATTAGCGTAAACTAAAATGATCTAAATTTAAAATATTATTAATTAAATATATAATTAAATTTTTATAAAGGTTAAAATTAGACATTTATGAAATTATAAAATAAATAATGAATTTAAGCCTTAAAAGATACACGATGTCTAAAAAAATTTGGTGGCACATTACTCTATAAACGCGTTAATCGCAACTAGACGAAAGAATTGTTAGTAAAATACCCACGAACAGTTTTAAGAATTAAAGAAGTCTGTAAAAAAAAAAAAAAAAAAAAAAAACTTATAATACTAATTTGTAAAATAGTGAGAATTGAGATTATAGTTCCACTTCCAATTTAAAATTGATAAGGTGCAGTAGTTTGGTTAAGTTTCTAGTCAATGTGTTTTTGGTTAAGGTCTAAGTCAAAAACGTTTTTGGATGGGTCCAAGTTCACGGGCGTAAGAAGTCAGAACCATCCAATTCCACCCAGAACAACCCGTTGTATCCATCACGCACTACCAAACATGCTATTCAATCCCAATTTCCCTTTACCCATTTTTTCTTTTTTTGAATTTCCTAAATTTTACACATCTCTCTCTCTTTTTTTTTAACATGAATTTCACACATCTAAATGTTAACAATTCATTAGCTAAATTACATCAAAATTTTAGGATCTATCACGTTAAATTCGTATTGTTACACTAACCTCAATTAAAATTAAGGTATGAGATTCCAACCTTAGTACTTATATATATAAAAAAAATTAATTATATTTTTATCTTTTGAATATAATTATATAATTTTAATTTTTTAAATTTTAATTATTCTAATTAGGTTCTTCACATATTGTAAGTATGTGATTTTAATTTTTTAATAATTTTAATTATGTTAGTTAAATCTTTTAAGTGTAATTGTGTTATTTAAATTTTTAAAATTTGTAATTATATAATTAAAATTATATTTAAAAAAATAATATGATTATAATATTTAAGGACTAAAATTACATAATTATTATACTTAATAAATTAAAATTATATAATTATAATACTTAAAAAATTTAATTGATGTAATTGAAATTTAGAAACTAAAATTACATATTTATAAAATTTTGTAAACTCAATTGATACAATTAAAATTTAAAGAATAAAATTATATATTTATATATCTTAAAAATTTAATTAAAATAATTGAAATTTAAAAAATTAAAATGATATTATTATTTTTTAATTTTGTTCTCACAAACCCTTTGAAGTATAATTAAGCCTCAAAATTTTTTTAACTCTGTAATCGTAAATAAAATTATATTTTTAAATTGTTAAGATCAGTTTTAAAAACAGTAAAATCATTGAATATAAAATCCTTGAATTGAATTAATGGCTGACCTGACTTTGCATGCCAAGCAGTGATGAAGTTATGGGATTGGCCATTCGGTGGTCGGTTGTGCCCTAATCCACTGGCACAGTAATCAAAACAGCATTTATAATTTCAACTACCAATTTTTCTTTTTCAAAATTCGCCGGATATTTCAATGCATTCATAGTAGAAATTTCATTTCTTTTCGCTGTTTTTTTTTTTTTTTTTGAGAAAGTGGATATTTCATCACTATAACTAAACTTTGTCTTGCAATTACCGTGATTTCTTGTGTCACAAAGTAACATAAATAAATAAATATGTTACTTAATGATTATAAGAAAACAAATACAGTAAAATTTACCATTTAACTAGATTTTAAACTCCTACCATACACAACTTTGATTAAATTATATATTATTTTATACTTATATTTAATATTTATGTGTATATTAATAAATATTTTTAAAAATATAGTAACATATTAAATATAAAAAATTAATTAATTATATGTTTAATTATGAAGATGTTATCTCAAAAATATTAAATTTATTAAAATCTATTTTAATTTATTTTTTTATTCAAGTAACAATAATAATATAATATCTATATGAAAAGTATAAATAAAAATATATTTATAATTATTTAAATTTAAGTATTAATTTTTTATTGTAAATATTATGTTTATATATACTTAAATTTTGTGTATTTATAATTAATAATTTTGAACACATTAATTTTAATTATATGATAATATTGAAGTTTTAAATAAATTAATTTCATCATTGACTTAAATTAAATTCTTTCTACTAGTGCAATAGAATTTGCTTACAATTATTATTGTTAAATTTTTATTTAATCAATTGTTAACTATAATAATAAATAATATTATTATTACCTATTTTATATTTATTATACATAATAAATATTTAATATTTTACAGTTTAAATTAATAAAAATAAAAAATCTTAATATCTTACAATTGATTATTTTAAAAGAACTCTATCATCATCGTTATTATTATTTAAGATAATAATAATTTTAATAATAGTTATATTATTATTTTAGATTTTACAATTATATTAAATTTGTTATACATAATTAATGTTTATTAATATTAAAAATAAAAATTGAATTTTTTATTTTATAACCTATTTATATATAACAATATTTTAAATTTATATCCTAATTTGTTAATTAAAATAAATATTATGAATCATTTTAAATTAACTACATATTTATAAATTTCACAACTTTAAATATTATTCTGCATAAAATATATTTTAATTATTTCTATGTCTATAAAATATTTACAATATTAATCAACTAAAAGAATAAAATTTAAATATATTTTTATTTGAAAACTAATTATTGATAAAAAAAACTAAGAATAAACTATTATTATTTTAATTATAATAACAATAATTATTATTAACATAAAATTTATAATAATATTTAAAATTTAAATAAAATAAAATAAAAATAGAGTTTACTCATATATACATACACAGATATATATATACATATACATATATAAATAAATGTTTAACAAATCTTTGTTTGAAGTAGAAAGAGTATTTACATTTTTAAAATTTTATTTTTTTATAAATAAATATTTTAAATTTTATTTTTATTTTAACTGATTCTTAAAATTTATTTTTTATAAATAAATATTATAAATTCTAAATTCATTCAAATTGACCCTTAAATTTTACTATTTTAATAATACTTTAAACTTTAATTTTATTTTAATTAATCCTTAGATTTTATTCTTTTTACAGATGAAATGTAACAAACATATAACAATTCACATAAAAATTTGTATATTATAAATTTTTATGTTCATTCCTCTCCAACATCAATCATTACATCTTATATTTCTTTTTCTTTTATTTTTTTCTTTCTCCTAATTGTATAAATTATTATAATAATTTATTGTACAAGTAACACTTTTCTTTACATATATTTCTTTCTATCAAAGTGAAGTTAAATTATTTATCTTAACTGTCAATCATTCATTAATCTTTTTTCTTTTCTTTTTATATTTTTTCATGTAATAAAATATAATAAAAATATTCATATTAGAAAAAAGAAAATAATGACAAAGTCTTTATTTAATTATTTTAATCCTAAATTTTATTATGTTTTGATGCTTGAAAAAATGATTTAAAAATAAAATTAATAAATGATAGTGATTTAAAATAAATAAATAAATAAATGATTTTTTTTTCTTTGTTAGTAGTTTAATTTAAAAAGGTAATTTTAAGAATTAATTTAGATGAAATTGAAATTAAAATGTTTATATGTTAAAAGAGATAAAATTTAAAGATAAATTGGGATAATATTAAAATTTAAGGTATTAATTTGTAAAGAAAGTACAGTTTAAAGATTAATTAAAATAATATGAAAGTTGAAAGTGCATATTTATAAACAAAATAAAATTTAGAAGTAATTAAATACTCTTTTCTCATCTTTGTATTAGCGTGAAAATTGAATGTATTTTATTCTGTCAAAATGTTGTTAAGTTAAATTCTTCCTTTGGTTTTGGAGAAGTCAACACTCAAGACTGTTGATGTCATCCAATTTGCTAAGGTAAAGGAAATGTTCTATTTTTTTATAGTCTGGTCTCTTATTTAATTTAATGTGTACAGTATGGTTAGAAAAAAAAACAAATTGATAATATCTCATATAACATTTACTTTTATGACATGTGCCTTTCTACAAAATGATATCCATCATTATGATTAAGTTAAAACAATTTTACGATATTAATCTACTTTTATGATAACATATATTCTTTTAATCTCAACATTAAATTGAAAAGGAAAATACTTATAAGTTATTGTAATAAATTAATTGAATATCACAGTACCAAAAAAGATAATATCACAGTACCAAAAAAGATAATATCACATTTAATAAAGTAATTGTAATATTACTAGAAATTGTTGACTTCTCAAATATATAAAACCTCTTTGTTATAAAAAAGATTTAATATTATCAATTAGATTAACTGTTTTTTTAATTTTGATAAATTAAATAATTAAGTTTTATACATTTAATTTTGATTGACATATTCATGATAGACTAAAATTATTCAATTTTAAAAACATAAAAAACTAAATGTAAAATTAAATTTTATAAAAATCAAAATTACACATTTATAAAATTATAAAAATAAAAGGGATTTAAGCCGAAATGAAATTGTCTTTCTGTTTTTCTGCAAAAAATTTAAAGAAAACTGTACGTTTTGTAGATTATATAAAATATTATACACGCCAATAATCTTCAGTTTCTTTTTCTTTTCTCCTTTTAGGGGTAGAAAATGACCATATTTGAGGCAACCAAGGAGCATGGAACTTACATACCCCACCACAAAACAAAACAAATGATGCTAAAGACTAAGTAAGCTAAAGGATTGGACATAGAATGGACAAGTGTTAAAGTTGTGTAGTGTAACATCAAGTGATTCCTCAAATAGAGGCTCCTACACGTGAATCAAGCTGATTGTGTGTTAAAACTTCCCTTGCTCGTGAACTCCTATGTTGAAGTCGTTGGTGCAGTGTCTCAGACATCTGGTTGAAAAACTCAGTGTCCCATCTCTGAATCAATAAGGGATCTTCTGCATAGCATATGTATATGGATGTAACAGCACTTTCCACCACAACCATAGCCACTCCAACCTGAAGAAAATACATATTTTTCATGCAATATACATATACATACATACAAATAAGTAATAGAGTCAAATTTTGGAGTAAATAGTCTGTACACTGATACTGTAGAATGTTTTTACACAGACATTTAATTACAACCAGTCATGTACAGTAAATTCATTAATTTTTACAATAATTATTCTAAAATTCATACATATAACTACTACCTCCATTCTTAAATATAACAATCTTGACAAATTTACACTTTTTAAAAAAATTAATTAATTTAAATAATAGTATTAAATTTTGTAACTTATATTATTTTTCTAAAATTATCATAAAATTATTGAATCACATTGTTTTACTCTTTTTATTTTTTTTATCAAATTAATTAATATGTACTAATCATCTTAATAAAAATATTTTGAAAAGATTCTTATAAAAAATAACAATTTTTTAAAAGAATCTTGTATTTAGGAACGGAGCTAGTATTTATCATATAACAATTCACAAACAATTTATACCTCATTTTTTTTATTTATCTTTTTCTATTACATCATTTATTAGATCTCAAATTTCTCTTAGTTGTATAAATGGTTATACAAGAAACATTTTTCTACTTATTGGTAGATGATGTAAAACTGTTTATACTGAATGTATAGAAATTAAACATTTAAACTTTGAAACATTTAGAGAACACTTCAAATATGATTTCTCTACTTATTGGTTGAAGATATAAAACTGTTTACACTGAATGTAGAGAAATTAAACATTAACACTTTAAAACATTTAGAGAACACTTTAAATATCACTTTTAAAATAATTATTGTACAAGTTCACAATTTTAATTGTATGTCAATTGATGAGCAGATGATATTGTAAAAAATATTACATTCATCAATATGTTCTAATTAAATTCTTATAGCTCTTTGTTGCTATCCAACTGTGGTTAGTTTTAACTAATCTGCATATTAACTTATTTGGTTTACATGAAAACCTTGGGTAACTTGTGTTGTTTGGCATCTTTTTGAAGATTCTCAAAATCAATTTTACAACGAATATAATTGATTTTAAGAGTAATGAAAATTAACTTTTACATGGACAAAAATAGACTCTAAGTATGGAACCCACAATGCATCTATATTTACACTTCAAAATCAATTCTCCTGTTTGTTTTCATCACCCAAACAGCATTCCCACTCATTGCAATGCAAAAAATCACACTTTACAAGTCATGCTTTCCCAAGGCAACAATTTTCTCACAATGAGCCAAATGGAGTTTTGCAGTGAAGGCATACAGGCACTCACTAACACAATCTTTTGAAAATCAATTTTGGCACATCAGTTTTACCAAAATCTAAAATAAACAGACTCATAATCAACAATTAACAAGACAGTGACGATGAGGAAGGGCATGGATTAAACTAAGCTTTGTCATTTATGGAAAGAACCTAAGACTGAAGGAATTCTATTATTACAATATCATTAGTACCAACTTGATCATTAAAAAAGAAAGTAAATTACATAAATATCTTCTAAAATTTCATAAAATTACTCAAACATCCCCTATTTACAGTGACTTCCCTTATAGGCGAAGGTCAGTGTAACGTATAAAGAGATGTCAATATATATTTTTCAAAAATTAAAAAAGATTAGTGTATTGTATAAATGGGTGTTAGTATATAATTTTTAAAAATTCAGGAGGTTAATATAAGGGTAAAAAAAAGTAGAAAATATTTATGTAATTTCATGAAATTTCAGGGAGTTTTTGTGTAATTTACTAAAAAAGAAGTGTTCCTTTCCAACCAACTTTTGAGGATAGGAAGTTCAATAACCAGCATGCCAAGCCTAAAGGAAACAACCTTTAAACAAGGTGATTGTAAACTTACCAATATCATCCCCATCAGCATAGATGTGGACCCAATCATAAAAGCCCTGTCATTCCATTTAATCCATGCCCAAACACCAGAGCAAGTTCCAGTTATCAGCCCACCAAAAATGGTTCCCATTAGCAGCACGGCACCCGAACAATCATATGCCACAAGTGCTTCAACTCCAGTTGACTGGAATAGCTCCCATGCATCTCTAGCAGAACGGTTAAAGCTTTTACCATAAACAGCAATCTGCAGGGTAAATCAGCATAAGCCATGTAAGAGTAAGTTTTCCAAGAACCGTGGCTCCTAACTATAATCACCCAACTCAACAAAAGTTGTGTATTAGTTCAGATTTCAAGTTTACAACATTTGGTGTCATTGGTAAATTTCTTATTTAAGTACTTATTTAATAAGCTCTTATTTTAGTTTAAGGTCCTGTTCGAATAAAGTTTTCTATAAAAGTCCATAGGAGAAGAAAATAAGAAAGGTAAAATAAATTGAGTTTCTTATATAGGTTAAAATCAACTTATGCACTCAACTTTTATAAAGCTCTTTCATTTAACCTCACAAGCTAAGGTACACAACTTGATTTTAATTTGTGAAAAGAAGCTCAATTTATTTTACATTCTTATTTTCTTCTGCTACAAGGGTTTACGAAAAAGTTTATCAAAACAAAATCCAAGTAAAAAATTTACCCATCAAACTTGTGGAAATAATCAAATAAGTTAAAAAGCTTATTTTGACAAGTTTTATCAAAAAGCTTATTGTAACAAGCCAAAAATTATAAGCTACTTCTATAAGTCCCAATATGCTCTACGGAAGCTCTTCTAATCTCCTGAATTGTAAACTAACTACTGTCCTTGTATTTCTAACCTCAATATAGTATCAGGTAGTTAACCTAAATGAAAATCGGCAATATCTTATTTTGAATATTGATCATGAAGATGACCCAAAATATATCATACACAGGAAGCGATTGCTATAGATGCAGAAGTCAACCTGAACATAAGCATACTTGTTAAAGAAACGGACAAGAGTCTCCACAATATGGAAGACGAAATCAACACAGCAAAGCAAACACTCATTGTTGCCTATCTTTGACCGGATTCCTCTTATCTGAAAGGCATCAAAATTTTGATGAATGAAAAGGGTGGAATGAATAGCCTTCATATATATGGGAAACGAACTTGAAAAAATTCACAAAAAGTTAATAGTAGCTAATACCTCCCATCGCAGTGTCCTAATTGCAGCTGTGAATAATGAGCCATAACAAATGCTGCCAAAAGATGTTGTTAAAGCATACTGCAAAGATTTCATTAAGGAGTTAGCAGGAATTGACACAGCCTCTCTACCACTACCATGGATAGTAACATGAACCACTGTCCCAGACACTATGACATGCACAGTGTTGCAGAGCACAGCACCTGTCCAAAATAAGCTTACAGAAAGGACCTGCACGCATGATGACAATATCAGTGTAATCAGATTACACAACCTGCTGCCATAAATAACCAGTCCCAACAAGCAGAAGCACAGACAGAATGAAGAGCAAAACTTGCCAGCTCACCACAAGAAGCCACCAGCGTCCACCGTCACCCATGCTTGAAGCCACAACACCAGCAGCTCCAAATGACCATAAGGCCATCCATAAAAGCACAACAAGCATAAATGCATATGCCACTCTCATAACTTCAGGAAGATTGCATACCATCTTGACAGCCTTTTGCAGAACCAACATTGTAAATGGAAGTCTGGACAAGAGAAAAGAAAGAGCCACCGAAAATCATTTTAACAACACAATTAACTAAACAGAAAGCAAAAAGATGTGCATGAAGAAACTAGACTATAATAATAAGTAAAAAAGTAAAATGACAGCTTATATCTTAAAAAACTTCGAAAAACTCAATACTTATCTATCAAAACATGAAAATATCCATGGTGCCAAAAATTCTTGAAAAAGTAATCAAATGTAAAAAACTGTATATGTGCATTTCATGGAAGGGAGGCATTATGTTATAAATACCCCTGGTTTATCAATGGGGATGCTTTTAAATTGATGTCATACAAGGCTAGCCGAATTGGATGTCCAAAGAAAGTCCGAGATATAGAGTACTTCATTCATTCGTTAGCTAACTTCAGCATAAAATGAACTATGTCCTCTCACCATAATTGCATCACTAAATCTGACTCTCATAATCCAGGCATAATAAAAGAACTTTTGTTGTCAACACGTATTTCACAACTCAACAAACATCAATATTACAGAAGTTGAATAAAAGTTGTCAAGAATCAAGATTCAACGATGTCAGATCCCTCACATAAAATAATGCAGTAATTAAGGTAGAATAAAGCATTTCACGTATTGGGAATTCGATAAACAATTAATACTTCCTTTAAGTAATTAGGCAAGTCTCTGAGTGGTAGAGCTCACAAAAGGTTGAGCACTTTGACCCAAAGAAGAACATTCAGATCCATACTTAGATTTTCTAATAAACAATTAAACTACTGAAATCAACAAGAAAGTGAATTCCACCAATGAGGGTTCAACCTCTTGAAAGCTCCACCTCTATTGAATTAATCTTCAAAACAACCTTGCCACAGTTATTCCATTTGCTTTGATGAGAAACAACAATTACATGTCCAACAAAAAGAGGTGACTTTACCCCACTTTTGAAACATTTAAGAAACAACAAATGTAGTCAGTCTAAAAAACAAATCAGCAACAGCTTCAAAATTAACATCCAATCAAAAACACAACTTTGAAATGCCAAATTGAATGTACAAACAACATTGCAATGGCAAAATAAGGTTTTAAAAAACAGTAATGTCAAGGTTTTTGAGGTCTCCACAATCACATTGCATCTGCTGTTGCAGCTGCATCAGCCGCATTTATCTGCAATTTCTCACAATATCAAAGATTGCGACAAAAACAGCAATTGTGGCCACAATTCAACATTTAAATAACATCAACTCCAACAGAAAACGTATCCAAAGGTCACTTTGATTATTCCCATACCTGTCTATAACAGAAATCACATACAAGAACTGCAGGGCCGCCCCAATAGCAAAGGCAACACCCCAGAAAAACTGCTCAGCCCAGAAACACAAAACACTTATCACAGCAAGGTAAGTGGTGAGAATGTGCACAGACACCTTCATCATCTGGGTGGCACGTGAGCCTAACAGCAGCAACCAACTCCATCCAAGGGCCGTTCCAACGCCTCCGGCCACCGCGTAAAGCGGCCAGTAATCCTCTGTCAAACCAGCCTCATTCTCCATGAATCGGTAGGTGTACTTATCAATGTCAAGCCTGTTCTTTTGCTTGAACCTGTTGAGGCCTAAAACCCCGAGAACCAAACCCAAACCAACCAAATGGATCACAAATATCCCTAACCAGAACACGTCATGCCAACGCCGTAGTTGCTCCATTTCTTGTCACCAATTCCCTATGCTGCTGCTACTATGTAGCCCTGCAATGCATTTCCTCAAACCAAAAACAACATAAGCTTCATCTCTCACTACTTATAATCACTGAAAACAAATGCATAACGAGAAGGTAATTGGGGTATCCCCATGTAGATCACAAACATAGAAAATGAAGAAGTGAGAAACAAAATAAAATTAAGCCATCTAGAGAGTAAACGACTAAAAAAACACATTTTTATATTTTTGGTTTATCTGGGGTAAGCAAAATCAATAAAATTACAAGAGAAAATGTTTTCTTTCTCCCAATAACTCATGATTGGGGTAGCCAAAAAGAGTACAAAAAAAAAAAAATAGTGAAAACCATGATTAAAAAGGAAAAAATATATGCCCTTAAAGGATAGCTTTTCCCATAAAGGTAGTTTAACTAGAATACGAAAAAGGAAGAGATTTTTACTTTTGATTTTCTTGATTTCCAGTGAAGAGTAATTGGGGTAGCAAGACAGAACAAAACCAGTGAATAGTGATGATTGAAATTGAAATTGAACAATAGAGACTAGAATATGATTGAGGTACCTAATTGTTGGTGGTGGAATAATGGAGAGTGGAAGAGAAAGAGGGAGAGTCCACCATTGTGAGAAATAAAGAAACATAGCAGCTTGTTGTAAAGAGAGAAAGAGATACATCAATTTGATGAAAGGATCATCATAATGGGCAAAGGGCAAAACTTCAATGGGGCAAAGAAAATAATAAATAAATATAGTAGAAAATAGAAATGAAAGAAGAGAGTTAAACAGGGAACGTTATGAAAATGGAGGGTAAAACTAAACTAAAAAACACTCTCAACGGCTAACAGAGAAAGATGGGATTGGAATTTTCAGCATATAAGAAGAGAGAGAGAAAGAGAGAACACAACTTTTTGTAAGGTGCCACGCGCCATGATTGTAGTATTGCCATGCGTATGAGGTTGTGAAGCTAATGGTGTGGCAGTGGCATGGTGTGGCAGTGGCATGACTATGACTATGAGTACTAATTATTGTAAAGCAAATCTGAAACATTTGTCGGTGTAATAATGAATATCAAATAGAATATGAAAATGGAGGAAACCACCCCATTGCATAATGTTGGTCACACTGCTTTGAGAAATAGAAATTATTGGATGTGACTTGGAAAGATAAGTATAACTGCTATTAGGAATATGAAAAAAGAAAAACAAAAACTAACAATTGCTTTGAATTTTATGCATTTTTAAATTAATTTTTAAATTTTTATTATATTTTAACTAGAAATAGAAAGACACTTCGTGACTCTCTATATTTTGAATAAAAAAAAATAAAAGAAAGATTTGAGAAGTTAAATAAAAAAAGTAAGAAAAATAGAAAAAAAAACTAATAATGTAATATTAATAATAATAATAATAATAGAATAATTACTATAGTTTAAAAAATAATAAAAATTTAAAAATAATATAAAAATAGTTCTCTGATAAAATATGTATACACAAAATAAATATTTTTATTATTACTATTAATATAGATTAATTCTTAAATTTTTGTAACATTTATCATCTTCATATAGAATAAGGTTTCACTCTTTCAGTATATGTTGTAAAGACAAAATTGACAGTAAAAATAACTAATAATTTTAATTATTAATTTTTTAATTTCATATGTTTTGCATGAATTTTTATATAGTTTGATTGTTTTAATTTTTTAAATTAATTTATTTTATTTATAATTTATAAGTTAAATATATATAAATATAAATTAATCACCTCTAGATAAAAAAAAATTATATTGATGGTTGGAATTATGATAATAATCAAATAATCAAAAAATAAAGTCAATTGAGTCAGTATACTATAACTATAATTATTTTAATTAACTTAATTATATATTTTTAATTAAAAAATATTTCGGTAGAAAATAATCACAATGTTGTTAAATTTAGAATTAATTTAAAAGAAATTATATTTTTATTTTTAAAATTTTTAATCTATAAATTCATCAAAATATATAATATATAATATAAGACAATCTTTAAATATAAATAATATGAAATTTATTAAGTAAAATATATTTTTTGTTGATTTAAATTAAATTATATTTTATTTAATTAAAAATTTAATCTAATTAATTTATTCATTTTATACTTATATTTTTATTTTGACACTAAAAATAT
>JAMLFT010009703.1:0-12488 GCA_026544285.1 Pachyrhizus erosus | reverse complement strand
TTTATATAAAATTTTAATTATTTAAATATTAATATTTATTTATTAATTAGAAAAATTCTAGAAAAATTTTCTTTTTCTTATTTTCTTATTCTCCTATCCCTGTTCTAATTTTCTTGATTTTTAAATTCCCAATTTCTTGTCTTTTCATATATTTTATTTATTTTATTTACTTGTTAAAGTATAAATTAGATTTTATTTTTAATATTCCTTAATTTGCTAAATAAATTTCCTATTATCTAACTAACTACTTCATTTATATTTGAAATAATAATATTTTTATTAATTTGGAAAATGGGATGTTACAAGTTTCGCTACTAATATAGTACTAGCCACATTGGTGCAGCTACCACTATGAATAATGAGGGAACAAACATGCCCACCAACTATGCAACGAGTATGAAATATATTCTCACGCTATGAAATGTCACTCTCGCCACAAAGTGAACCAAACATACGTCTAATAATCAACAAATCTCCCTCCTCAGGTGAGTAAATTGCATTACTTGAACCTTCACTAGAGGTGTCACTTTCACTAATGGATGATTAACTATCAATGCTCCCATTTTCCTTAAGGATCATGGTCCTTTTGTTTGGGCATTGGGAGACTATATGACATTTTCCTAAGCATTTAAAACACTTAATATCACTAATTTTAAAGGGAATGGGGGTGTCCTTACTTACAACCTTGCCTTCTTTGGGCTTCAAATTAAAAGAAGGGGAAAAAGCAAAATTACTATCTACTTTATTTACAACTTCCTTTTTCAAGGAGGACATGCCCTCCTTCTTCAAGTTTGACTGACCTCCAACTTGAAGTTCCTTGCATCTTCTTGATTCCTTGCTTCCTCTTAAGTTGTTGTTCAACCTTCAAAGTCCGGTGAAATCATGCAAGTTAGTATAAGTTTGAAGTTCAACAACATCTTGAATCTCTCTA
Source organism: Pachyrhizus erosus (assembly GCA_026544285.1). Taxonomy (NCBI): domain Eukaryota; kingdom Viridiplantae; phylum Streptophyta; class Magnoliopsida; order Fabales; family Fabaceae; genus Pachyrhizus; species Pachyrhizus erosus. The sequence goes on along the minus strand of JAMLFT010009703.1, from coordinate 11,557 downwards.
TTGAGCTCGTTCAAAAACTTTGCCATGGTGGCCTCTTGAGGCTCATCAATTTCATCCGTAATCAAACAAAGTTCTAGTTCCTTAAAATATTCATCCACTCCTCTAGTCCCTTGATAAAGTCTTTGAGGCATATTATGCATGTCTTTCACATAACTAGAAGGAATGAACCTACCTTTCAAAGTCCTCTTAAGGTCCTCCTAATTCCTCTCACCTACCCTTCTACCTCTCCTCCTTTCTTCTTGAAGTTAATTCCACCAACTTAAGGCATATTTCTCAAAGGTTAGGGTAGCTAGCTTCAATTGTTTGTGATCACTCAACATATGACAATTAAAAATTTGATCACACTTCATTTCCCATTCTAAATAGGTTTCTACATTAGATGAACCAACAAACATAGGTAAATTCACTTTAGGTTCATCCTTCCTAGCATCTATAGGTCTCGACCTATGCTCATAAGGTCTCTTATCCTTGTTTTCTTCCCTCATATGTCTTGGCCTAGGTGAATTAGAGACTCTAGAATGCCTTTCCAACCCTCTAGGTCTCCTAACCTTATCATGATCAACATAGTAGTCATCACTCAAGTGGGAAGAAGAAGAATATGTCCTTTCATGCCTTCTCATTAAGTCATATATCCTATGGTTCAATTCTCTTGCATTTCTTTCAAATTTTTCATTTAATGTTCTTTCATTTTCTAATTGCATAAGTCTCATATGTTTGATCATATTGGCCATTAGCTTTGCTGATTTTGGTGATAGTGTATCACTATCACTACCACTAGTCATACCTACAAACAAGAACAAAGTAAAAACAACAAGTGATAAAAATGGCAAACTCACCACTTCTTAGTGTTTGACACTCAACACTTGTGTTTCACTCTTTCAGGCTTTTTCTTTGATATAAACTCTCTTGCCTTTTACCTCTTCCTATTTCTCTCTTAGAAATCTAAGAAGGAAGTCCACAATCTTCAAAATCAAAGAGTTTACTCCATGTAGGTGCCACAACCTCAACCAATTCTCCAAGGATGCCAAATGAAAATCAAACTCCACAACAAAACCAAGTGTCCAAAGAAGAGACAAAAAATAAAAGCTAACAAGAAATGAAGTACAACTAAAAATGGAGTAAGATGTAAGACAATCAAGTATAAGATGTAGAGACTCAAACATATAAAAAGCTACACATGAAAGAATTTAGATGACAACTCAATAAACTCAAAATCATGCAAATAATTTGAAAGAAAGGATAAAGAAACTCAAAGCACGTTTTACAAGCAATCAAAGCCTAAGAATGATTCAAAAGGTGCTGCACATCCAAAATATCAAGCAAATCAAGGTGAAATCACAAGCAATTACCTCAGGTTTGGTGCAATAAATTTTCTACTTAATGTATCAATGTTTCAAGTCCCTAAAACTTTAATACAAGGTAGGATAAGGCTTGTTTAACACCAAAAAAACAAGCATACAATTCCAAGGTGTAGTAAACAAGTGAATAAATGAGCTTAAATGGTGAAAATGGAAGCCAAAAGAGATTTGATGGCCTCGGGTTGTGTACCTTAATCTCACAACAATTTTCTTCTTTCTTTCTTTTCTTTTCTTTCTTTCTTTTTTTTTTTTAACTTGTATGAATGATTTTACAAATTGGCAAAGAGTTATATTGGCCTTTTTTAGGTTTCTATTTGATTTTTGCATGGAAAATTTGAAGGCACAAAGGTTCACCAAAGTTTTGAATTACAATTTGGAGGCAAACTCAAAATTTCACCAAAATTTGAATTGAAATTTGGAGGCAAATTCAGAATTTCTTTAAAAATTTGAATTGAGAAAGTAGAGGTAAATTCAAATTTCAAATGAAACTAGAAGAAGAAATTCAAAATTTAGGTGAAGAGTAACAAGAAGAATGATTAACACTTTGAAGAATCAATCAAGAATGAACTTCACAAATCAAAACACAAGACAACTCAAGAACATGTAGAATCTAACAATCAAGAGCTTTAGATCTACAAGAAAACTTCTAAGAATTAAGATTAAAAGTTAAAAACACATGACATATCAAGAACACATGAACAGTACACAAAAACTTAAAGAAATCGAAAATTTAGACACTAGACACAAAGGAATAGCCACGAATTCAATCAGTATCAACAAGAATCAACATGAATTCAAAATTAAAGCTCAAAAACTTCAAGAACAAAGAGACAAATAACGAACACAAATTCAAGGTCTAGGGCAATCTACTCATGTTATCCAACATATTTTTTCATTTTCATGAAGCTTAAAACATGTAGAACAAAACCTTAGTAAGAAAACAACAAGAACTCAAAGAAAAATGGAAGATCCAAGCAAGAACAAGGTTCGGTCAAGGAAGAAGAAGAACAACACCAAAAGCTAGAGAAGCTAACCTCTTATGATGCTTATCCAAGCTAGAAGACAAGTAGAATCACTCAAGCAATGGTTCGAACCAAAACCTTGTCCAAAATACCTTCAAATTGCTTCAACAATGGAGGAAAACCATGGAGAAAGCTTCAAACAAGGAGAAGAAGCTTGAGCACTCAATGAAGCATGTCACGGTTTGAATCTAGCAAGAAGAATATGATACAAGCACCAAAAGCATGCGGATCTAACAAACTAGTGGAGATTCCACTAACTAACTACCACTAACACCAAAAGCATGAGTCACCAAGGCTTGCACAAGCACTAAAGGCACAAGGAACATGTGACGAATTCACAAATCACAAGATACATGCATGTGAACATACATCTTGCACGAATCAAAGGAGAATCACAAGGAACATGTGCTAATATTTCAAACTGAATCCAATAGAATGTGATTTAATGCAAACCGAACCAAATGCATCCAAATTCAAACATATTTGGCACATATTCAACTAAAAAATAATAGATCTAACCGATTTTGAAGCTAAATCAACGATTAGATTGGCTCTTGATACCAAATGTTACACTCTTCAATGGACCTACATCTAATCTTCAACTTCAAGCTTCAAATTCAAAGAAATAGAAATGGATCCGCCACCTACTCTTAGGAATAGGATAAGGAAGGTTGAATTTTTCCATAAAGCTCATAAGCTTTGATAAGGAAAAGAGGAACTTCTTCCCTAGAGTTCTAGAGAGAGTTTCTAAACTCACAAATCTGAATTTTTCATAAAATGGATCATGTGTTGACTAAAAGTTGACTAAGTGCTTTATATAAACATCACAAGCACCTTAAGACAAGGTCTAGACTCTCTAGAGTGGCGGCTTAGGCCAATGAAAGAATAAAAGGCTTAAACAAGCCCAATAAGCAACACAAAACTAGAACCTACAACCTAATAGGCCTAATACAAGCCTAAAAACACGAATACAACCACATAAGTTCTTCCTAACTACTAAGGCCCAAAGTACAAGGCCTAACAAGAAACCTAACACTACTGATGCTTAAAGATTAAAAGACTGAGATTCCCTTCAAGTCTCTTTCTCATAACTATAGTTAGAGGAGCTTGGAGATTCCAATCATCCACTTGAGAAGTCAGACATGCATCAACCATAACACTTACAAAAAATTCTTGATGAGTGTTTTGTAGTTGTCTTCACCAGCATGAGCACTAAGAATCTTGATTTTGATTCAAACAAAGGTAATTGAGTAAGTAATCTGAAGGTGGTGCTTTTAGTGTCTCATAGGAATTTGTCTTTTCCTCTTACAAGGATCGAAGGTTGCTAATGTAATCCATCAATTCTTTGAGCGAGAAAGCATAGATTATCATTCCCCAATACCCATATTTTTTTACACAATTTGTAATTACTCTTTGTTCATTGTTATGTAGTCTTGTATTAGTTTTGTCTTGTGATTTGGTTTGTATTTTTTTATCTACTTTAGTTCACCTATAGATTATGCTTACTTGAATGGATTGTTAGTTATTAGTCTATGAATATTGATCTAGCATTATTTTGAAGAATATGATTGATTTTTTTCTTGTTTATTGTAGTTGTGTTGGCAGAGAATTGGGGTTGGATAAGGATAAGTTATCATTAGATATGTTTTTGCTAGCAACATTGGAGCTTCTTGAAGGTGTCGTGGAAGCATATCAACAATGAGTTTCAAAATGGAATAAGGGATGACAACAAAAGGAGAAGAAATATGACGTAGAGGGTGTATAATAATAACGTGAGGATAAAATTAATCTCACAACTATTAATTGTGGTTCATTAATAAAAAACTTTTTATTATAGTCATAGTCAAAATTATAATTTTTTAAAATACTTTAAATAGTATGTAAATACGAACTTGAAATCAAATATTTACATTGACAAAAATACTTAAAAAACATATCTTATTGAGTTTTAAAACCAAATTAAAAAAAAATCACTCTTTGATTCCTTTATGATGTTTGATATTTTTAGTAATTTTATGGTAATATATAAGACAATAATAATCATTAATACACATGAGTAGATTTACACATTAAAAAAAATTCATGTCTTCCAAAATGCAAAAACACTTAAAAGTTAATACCTAAAAACTCATATACCAAAACATAAAAAAAATCACTAACTGATGTGCCAAATTTAAATTGTAGGGCAGTATTCATGTATATAATTTGTATAGAGAATACTCATATTATAAACTATTTTTTTTTATTTTGAATAATAAGAGCAATATATATATATATATATATATATGTATGTATATGTATGTATGTATAAAAGGAGCATATCAAGGTAGAGAAATGTTTGAATAGAGAGTGAGAAGAATAAATCTAGGCCATACAACCATAATGAATAGTTAGGATTAAAACACAAAGTCATGCAACTTTTAAAAATAGTCATGTGATCATGAAATAATTGTTAATCCTAACCTTATAAAGCTTCATGTGACCTATGTTGTAAGTAGTGATAAGTATTGTCATTCCTAATTTTTAATGATTTAACCTAAATCAACATGATTAAAGTTGAGTGTTCTTTTCTAGAATTTGTGAAAATCTTGCTTCATTTCTTCAAGAAGAGATAAGTAGAGGTTAACCACCTTCTACTATCACATTACAATCGAGAACTATAAGAGGAGAAAAATGAGACAAATTATTTCATTAAGCTAAAAAACAATGAATAAAAATATATTTTATAATCTTCATAAGTCTTTATCAAAGTAATTAACTAATGGAAAACTAACTTCAATTGCAACTAATTCTACAATTGTCAAAACTAACTTCAACTAACTAGCTTTGGGTAACTTAATTCTATAATACCTCTCCTTCTAGTGTTGAGTATAATGAGTTCTACAAACTTTTGTTCTTCATGAGCATGTCAAGTATTTGTGGGATCATGCAAAGCAAAAAAATCAAATTCATTAAATGGAGGAAAAACAAATAGATACAAAATTATTCTCTTGCAAGTCCATCACGATGGAGTAGATATTCAAAGTGGATATGTTGAGAATGAGCTTTACTACCTCCATAGTAAGTGCCAATGTTAACACAAAGCTTTCCATGACTGAACTAGAATGGAAATAATTGTCCTAACTAGCCTAATTTGTTGGAAATCAACATACTAAATTATCTTTCTTGTGAGTAAAAATTAGACATTGTGTGAAAGAAAATAAGTGTAGAGAATAGAAAAATAACACCAAAATTTTATGAGAAAAATTTCTCAATGTAAGTTACAAAAAATTGTAAGACTTGACATAGAAAAATATTTATATTATGAAAGCTAGATTAAAAAATTTGTTCTATTTTTTCTTTTCAAGAGGAGTATTTAAAGAATCACACATTCTTAAATAATATACACAAGTTCTCTCTACTCTTAACTCTTATCAACAATGATAGAAATATCACTTTCTCTTTTTCTCAAAGAGGATTTATGAATGAAATTATGCAACTTTTTACAAGTCCTTCCCTTATATAGTACATGAATGTGACTCTTTATGAAAAAATAGGTATTAATCATACTCACCATCTTCTACCATTTTTTAATGGTAATGGTAACCTTCAAAAGTTACATTTCTTGGTTTATGCAATGATTAACTATCATATATTTATTTATAATGCTTCATCAATTAAGCAAATAATCCTTACTTGATCATAATGAAACTCTCACCACTTTCCTTTTGATCCTCCACGACTTTTAGAGAACATTGTTCGTTGGTGTGCACTTTTTTTTTAAAGTTTTAAAAGAATCATTATATTGTTCATTGTTGTTAACTTTTTTGAAAGTCTTAAAAGAGATCACAAGTAAGAAGTTGAAGCTCCTTTAACAATATTTTTGAAGTTTAAAGGTTTTTATTTCTCCTTTTTGTTTTTCTTTTATTATGGATTTAAATTGGATTTAGGTAATATTTGGAGATTTATTCATGATTATAAGTAAATAAATTATAATAAAGGGTTATGATGAATCATATTATGTGTTGTATTTATATCTTATTTTCAATATAATTTGTGTAATGAACAAAATGAAAGTATAATGTTTACTTAGTTATATGTTTTTGTTTTAAATTTAGTTAGGAATATTTTTAAATAGGATATAAAAAAACTCAATAATTGAAACTAAAAATAAAAAAATAATTTATCAATAAATAAAAAATTATAAGCATTCAAAATTAATAAAAACTAAAATTATAATCATCTAAATATATACTTTTATCCATAAAATAAAATAAATATTTATATAAAATATCATATAAATATATTAACTTTTAACATTTTATATTTATTAATTATTTTAATAAATAATTGTATCATTTATTTTTAATTTAATAAAATAATTTTAATAACTTTCGTCAAGCAATTTTTATCTATTAACCTATTTTTAACTTTCAACTAAGTTATTAGTTACTCTTCTTATACATACCAAATGTAAAATGATCAAATTGAAAAATGCCTCTAACTCAAACTTAAAAAGTATTAAAAAATATCTCTATTGAAAAATACCTTATTATTAATTAATAAATAGAAAAACTATTGAAAAACACATTAAGATTATGTTAGAAATTATAGTAAAAATGTATTGACAACACTTTTTTTATAAATATTTTCTACCTTTTAAGATTTTTTAACTATAGTCCTATATTATTATCATTCTCTTTAAAATAATCCTATAATGAAAATAGTATTTTAAAACTCTTTTAATTTATTTCTCTAACATATTGTTATAAATATTCTCAACATATTAGTTTTTTTTTAATATTTATTATTAAAATAACATAATAAATCTATACATGATAATAAATATATTAGAAACATTTTACTTTATTTGGATGAAGAAAAATTTTGAGAAGAAAAAATAGAATAGAAAAGTAAAAAAAAATAGAGAAAAATTAAAAATAAGTGGATTATTAAATTGTTTGGATTGAAAAAAATAAAAATAAAAATAATACTAATAATGAGTATATATTGTAAAGACAATTTGATCCCTAATTATATATTTTTATAATATAAAATAAAAGAATAAATAAGTCATTTTAATTTATTACTATGTGTTCTATCATTTTTTCTATTTTTTTTCTCATTTTTTTTCCAAATCACCTTAAACTTCATTTGTCATCATAATTCTCTCTCATTCACTTTCCTCTTTCTTAAATATGTAGAAATAGACTATGCGTTAATATCTTAAGAATATTTTAAATATACTATTTATTATTATTATTTATAATTTATTTTGGTCAAACAATTATTTATAATTTATTAAAAAATAAACCTATCAATAATATTCATTAAATAACTAATAAAATTAGAAAAAAAATTTATCAAGTATTAGTGTAAATCTATTATTTACTATTATTTTGTCACGGCTTATCATCTAAAATAAACTTGTTGAAATTTATAATAATTATCTTAAAAATTATATTAATTATAAATTATAATCAATTTTAATAAATTGTACATATGAAAAATTTATATAATTAATTAATTAAAAACCATCTTAGATACTATAATTTTTAAATTATTATAAAATTAAATGATTATTAAATACATGAAAATTCTTAATTGAATGAAAATATAAAAAATCTTAGTATATTTTAATTAAATTCTAAAATTATTTCATAAGTTTTAATATTTAAATTTGAGTATTGTAAGAAAAAATATTTATACTATCAACTAAATAAAAATGATCCTAAATAACACTCTTAAAGAATAACTAAAACAATGATAATTAATGTAACACTCTTTTTTCATTAATTTTAATTTGAGAAATTTTTTTTAGTTATTCTACTTCAGGTAAATTTTCTTAGAATTAAATTTTTGTTGGGTTACAATTTAAGAGAAACCTAAATATCATTATCATTTTCCAACAACTTAAATTTTAATTATACAACAACTCAAACCATTATAAACGAAGAGATCAGACATAACTATATATATTATATATCCTAAAATATTTGTTTAATATTCAAAACATAAAAACTGAGAATAACAAACGCTACATCTATTCCCTCTCCGAATCAAAACTCTTAGAGGGATCTTCTTTTTCTGAAAATTCTTCTCTTCTTGTTAGAACTAAACTTGTAGATGAGTTTTGACATGGAGGTGGTTGAACAAGTCGAGGAGCTGTTGGAATGTCTGATGGTACTCCTGTATATCTAAACTGCTAGGTTTGAGATAATACTACTAGAATATCTATATGATGGAATTGTTATGGGACTATGATGTTAGGAGGTCTAAATGTGAATCTAACATAGCCCATAAAGTATCATCTCCAATAGTCAAGTCGTGAGTCCATTGACCCTCCAAGGGTATTATCGTTAAGTGGAATAGGGGTTGAAACTCGTCGTCTGTCATCTGTATCTAAAATATGAGAGTTGTAGGAGCGAGTCATCTATCTTTAAACAAACACATACAAATATACATAATCTATAGCTATAGTAGACTCGCATCTCACAGTAACGTGCCTAAATAGGGATTCTACTAGTTGTAAGACCCTTCGTAGTCTCCAATACTACTAACTCTTGGAGGACTTACACGAGCGTGTCAATAATAGTCCAAATTTACATTTTTGGTTGACGATCGAGAGTACATATCCTGTTTGGTACTAGTCCAGAATACTCTTGACCGAACCTTGGTAATGTTCCACTTTGTTGGGGACGCCAAGCCGGTTTCATCACACCCTCTTCATTTCGAACAACTCACAACTTAACACCTTATCTACCCCAAGGGCTCACTATAGCCTACGTACATTCCTCAAGTATCTTTTGTGACCAACTCATGCAGTTTCCATTCTTATTTCTCACACGTTAGGGATTTCGACTCATTCTACTATCCTCTCCTCCAGTTATCAAGCTTCCTTTGGTACTAATCTTTAATCTCAATAGTATTGTGATAATTCTTCTTTATTCTCACTTTAAATGACTAACACGAGTGTTCATTAACTATTGTTTAGGTAATTTCTCAATTCATCTTTTATCCTAGGATATTTGTGTAATTTATTGTCATCTTGGGATAGTTTCAACAACATATAGATTTCTCTACTATTAGTAGAGAAAATAAATCATCATCATATAATATAGAAATATCAAAATTTTAATGCTAAACAAAATACCAAACAATATATCAAATTACAATTGAAGATAATAAGGAAAGGGCAAAATGGTCTTTTCCAGTGTTATTCACTTATCTATTTTCTCATCTCATATTTCTTTATATTTTTTTTATTATACTTTGTTTAATGTTAGAATGTAATTAAGAATTTTTAGTTATAAATCAAGAGTATTAAAAAAAACAAGACAAGAGCAAAATTGTCCTTTTCGAATATTATTGTCCTTACTATCATTTCTACTTTTACTTCCCTCATTCCTTTCCTCCGTGACTACCTATTTATATATTTATTGTCCTAATTCAGTTTAAAATTTAAAATAAAAATTATTATTATTTGCACCCTTTGTTTACTATTCACACTCCCCTTGTCTTCTCTTTGCACAGCTACCTTAACTAACCTCACCCCCTTATTCTTCTTCTTCCTCATACTCCCTTCTCTTCCTCTCCCTCTCTATTCAGATTCTCAATCTCCTTCTTGCTCTCTCTAACTCAATCCCTCACTCAGTTTCTTTTCTTTCTTTTCTTCCATGATTTCTCTCAAAGCTTTTTCCTTCCTTAGAAGTTTACTTAATTGGCAGAAATGAGATTTTTCATAACCCAATTTTCGATCTCATCTTCCACTTCTATTTCAATTCATTCCTCACCAAATTTCGTGTTTATATTGCTAATTCTATTCAATAATAATCAAGGATGACACCCAGATAAAATTTAACCAAAACTAGAGGAATTGCAAGTCATGTAATCATGGCGGCCAAGGAAAATTTGAAAATTCAAATTCATAGTTTTCGTAATGTATTTGATTAATTAAAAGTGTAAAAATGAAATAGATAAGCTTAGGGATAATTTTGTACAAAAAATTCAAAGAATAAATGACTCCTTCTATCTTTATTATATTTTTCGATGATGACTTTAGCGAGCTTCGGCGACACAGTGAAATTGTGATTATTTTCTCCTTTCTTCAAATTAATTGAACCAAAAGGTAGCTTGGCTCAAGCCGAAACTGCCTGTGAAGAGCATTTCGCGTAAGGTAATGGTTTTCAAGGAGAATTTTGAAATCAAAAATGTAAATTGTTTCCTCCTTTTCTCCGTTTGCGAATCCATTTATAGACGCATATTCTTCGTTTGTGACCTACTGAGCTCTTCGAGCCTTGTTCTGTCAGGGAGTAGCTGCCATAGGGTGGCTTGCATAGCGACTGTATGACGGTTTGCGGATTTGCTGCTTGAGGAAGGAAGGTGGTGACAAAGTAACTTCAATGTCGATCAAACTTTTAACGTTAGTTTAAACAGTTTTAATTTGTATAAGTATTCAACGATAGGTCTAATGGTCAAATGACAATCCCTTCTTCCACTTTCCAATATCCGCCCCGATGTTAGACACTTCAAATCTGTCCCCTAATATTTTTCTTACTCCGTTTTTATTTTTCTCATTCTATTCACTTGTTATATCATATATATTTCATTTGGGCTTTTTTTTTTTTTTTTGCATAAGGTGACTAGTAGCGCGTTTTGTTGCTAGTTTGGGATCCTAGGTTTAACCCCAGTGCACCCTTCCTTCTTTTTTCCTTTTTTATTTATTTTGATAAATCTACTTATTTTAATTATTTTGATATTTATTTATTTATAATTAATTAGTAAAATTTATATCTTTGATTTCTTATTTTTCCTAAAAATCCTATAAAATAGTTTATATTTTTTCTTCTCCTGTTCCTATATTTTCTTTCACCAAATCATTTATTTATTTGAATAAATCTATTTATTTTCAATTGCTTAGATGTTTATATATTTACATCTATTTAATTAAAAATTTATTTCTTACTTTTAAATTTAATTTTTAATTTTTATTCTCTCATCTCTACTATTTTTCTTTCTTTTCTATTTTAAAACTTCCTATATCTTATTTTATTTTCTATTCAATATCACTAATTATTTTATTAGAAAAAAAATTTCTTCTTTTCCTATCATTTTCTTAAATTTTATTTCTTATAAAATCTAAAATTTTAAATTTAAATTAAATTAAACTAAAATATTTAAATAATAAAAGATAAATTT
>JAMLFT010009702.1:0-12490 GCA_026544285.1 Pachyrhizus erosus | reverse complement strand
GGAAAAATTATTGGCATAGAGGGTCATACCAAATCCTATTTGTTTCCATCTTCTAAACAAAAAGGATATTGCTTCACTAAGAAACCAGAATGTTGTAAACAATATGCTATTTATGGGCAAGGTTACTTTTTTATATTAAAGGGTAAAGATGGAAAAGGAAAAAGTAGTAATCTGAAGAATTGTGAATTTGTGAGATCTTATGATGGTTTGATAAGAAGAATACAATCCCAATTCTCCTATTAATACTAATTAATCTAGGTCAAATACTGGTACAATACAATTAGTACAAGTACTAGTTTAGCCAATAACACTATTAACATAATAATAGGAATCATAAATCATTAATATTCCAAGGGTCTGACTGTTGCCTCTAGACTTTGATGGAATATAACAGTTATTGTCGTAAGTGGTTGAATATAGAAGGGAATTTCCCTACTTCTTAAGAAGCCATACTTATATGCTTTACAGTTATATGGAGGGAACTCAACTTGATCTCGGTTTGTATGTTCTAGTCTCAGCTCAGCTTAAGTTGCAGTTTCTGTAATGTATTTGATGGATAAGTCATGTAGGCTCTTGTGAACAAGAGCAAACAACTCCTACCATTACATCTTTAGTAAATCTTACATCAATTTCTCTTTTATTTTACAAACCTACAACCAAGCCAAATAAGCCAAATAGTGATTGATAACAGCCATATTTTACCACTAAAGAACCATGCACAAAATATGATTATTACACAATTGTTTCATTCAACTGTTAAAGATATATACAGGCTTCGAAAAAATTACACACATTGACATCCTGTTTGCATACAACTCTCTGCTTCTTTAAAATTTATAGCAACCTCATTTATAGCGATACACTGTCAGTTTTTTCAAACAATTAAGGAATGTCAGTATAAATTTTTCAACCAATTAAGAGAAGTTAGTGTAAGGGTAGAAAAAGAGGATATTGGGAGAAATTTAACAAAACTTCAGGGGAATTAATGTAATTTATTCATAGGGTTTTAGAATAGAAGGATGGTTTGTGCATTACTATGATGTTATTTAAATCAGGGAAGATCAGTGTAATTTAACCTAATAAAAACATTTGCCTAAAATATATTCAAGACCGTGTTGGTGTAAAGAAGTTTTACTGATGCATACAAATGATAACAAGCATTGGTAGAAACTGAGGGGGTTCAAAACTTCAATTGGTGCAATTGGCTCCTTTTACTTTTTAAGTACCAATGCTTACTCTTAAATGATGCCCTAATGCCTCTAGTCTCTTTGCTTACTAATACCACTCATTTATATATATATATTTGGAAAGCCGCCTTAGACCTTACAAACCAGTTTTGTAAGATTGAGTTAGGCTTAAACCCATATTTTAAGATGGTTCATAGCCTATCCTAGATCCATTATTTGGCCACCTGAATTTGGCATGCTTTAGGTTGCTAACCTTGGGCATGTTGGAAAGTCGCCTTAATTACAATAACCCCTAGCCCACCTTGGTTCTGGCCTCTTTGGAGGCTGCTTGAATTGCAGTCTTGAATGGTGGTATAGTCTCACATTGACTAGAGATATGACCAAAGTAGTATATATAAGTAGAGGGATAACCCTTACCCTACAACTTGGGTTTTTTTCTTTAGGAAAACAAAGAGAGACTTTTGCAAATTCATCTAAGCTATATAGCACATTCTTTGATGAACAATTGAGTATATAAGGAACAATTACATATACAATGGACTATTACATCACATTAGTATAAAAAAATAACATACTATATGAGGACACACAAGGAGAAAATTTTGCAAATCATTCTAAACAAAAGAGCAATTTCTTTGACAAGGACAACAGTCTTAACAAGACAAACTTGCGGCCCTAGATCTAGAGACAAATTTATCGATGTAGGAAGTAAAGTAGATGTTGAATTTGCATCTGTGTTAGTATATTTCCTCAACTCATGTAGATTTTATTAGTCAAACCATAATTGTAGACTTAATCGTTTTAGTTGCAAAAATTAGGAGATCATCATTCTTAACTGTGAATCCAATTATTTTATGATTTTTCTCCCTCAAACCAAACCTTTGTTCTTATCTTAAAAATTCTCTGCACCTGTGTGATTTCTAAAGTGTTAAGATGCAAATTGTAAAGACAAATTTTCTAAGCCTCACCAAACAAATGTCAAAGGGCTAATGTCATAATTCGAATCATTCGAATCCCTTTTAACATCTTTTGGCACCCTTAGCATTGTGGAGATGCCACTCTCAAGGTTGTAGGACATTATATAGGGCCTAAAAAACTATCTCCTTTTAGTTAGATAATGGGAGGAATTTGAAATGAAGTGGATGGCCTTATTGCAATAAAATGTTAAATTTTGTGTTCCTACCACCTACAAAGAAGCTTGTTTCCATTGCTTTTCACAACATTTTCAATCGGGGAAAGGTGTCCACAACTTAGTCTTCCATCATTTGTTTGGTGAGGTTTAGAAAATATGTCTTTACCATTTGGATCTTAACAAATTACGAATCATAGGTGGTTGAGAATTCTCAAGGTAACAACAAAGGTTATGGGTTTGAGGGAGAAAGATCCTAAAATAATTGGATTCATGAATATGAATGGTGATCTCCTACATTTTGCAATTGAAATGAGAGTCTACAATTATGGTTTGATTAACGAAAATTATATGAAGGTTGAGAAAATATGTCAACACAGATGTAAATCTAATATCTGCTATACTTCCTCCTCAAATATGCTTCGTCTTTGCAGATATGGGGCTGCAAGTTTGCCTCGTTAAATTGTTGTTTTTGTAAAACAAAATTGCGATGTTGTTTAGAAGCATTTATAAAAGTATCTTTCTATCTGACTTCATATAACATGTTTTTATGTTAATCTAATGTAGTTATTTATTCTATATGTAGTTGATCCTTATATATGCAGTTGCTCATATAAGAAAATGCTATGTGGCTGAGATGAATTTGCAAAAGTATCTTGTTGCATTCCTATAAAAAAAATAAGCCCAACTTGTTGAGTTAGGCCCAAACCCAAATTTTAAGAATATATGTATAGGAGGGATCAAGTTATTCCAAGAGTAACTCAAACAATCATTCTATTTTTATCATTTATTTTCTTGAAATCCAATAATTTTAATTATGAATGACAACGGGGCAGGGCAAGTTGGGGACCAAAATGTCGTTCACCATCTCGTCCCCGCTTTCCAACCCCATACCCATACTTATACCTGTCCTTAATCCCCAACGAAGATAAATTTTTTACCTATCTTCGTCCCCTTCTGGGGTAGGATATACTCGTCTTGTTTTCATACTTGTCTATTAAAATGAATATTATTTTATAATAATATATTTATGTATATTTTTGACTAATTTAAATCTGAAATTAATTTTAGATGCCATTAAATTGAATAAGTCATAAAAATAGAATGATTTATAACATAAATTTAGTTTAGTACAATAAAAAATATTAAATAAATAAGACAAATATAATAACTAATTTTTCAGGGACAAAATACGGGTATGGGTAAGGGAGAAATAGTTACTTATCCACCCTTGGCCTTGTCTTCGTTTTAAAAAGTCTAGTAATACTTGTATCCGTATCCATACCCAATCAAAGTGCATATTCCTTGTCAAAATTGGAATAGGTTCAAGCGGGTACTAGCGGATACAAGGATTCTTGCCATCCTTAGTTTTAATGGGTAATTAACCTTAATAATTAGATTTCAAGAAAATAAATGGTGAGAATGATGAGTAACTTTAAAAAAGTTACTCTTGGAGTAACTTGATCCCTCCTCATGTATATATGTATATATAAGGAGGGATTAAGTTACTTGTTGCATAACTTTCTCATGTCTTGTAATTGGATCATCTCAATTACCTTTAATTGTTAGATTACAATAAAATAAAAGGTGAAAATGAGGAGTAACTCTTGGTGTAACTTGATCCCTTCTCACTTTTTCTATTCATTGGCACACATTTTTAATATTTCTTAAACATACATCAAACATCCTGAAAGTTTGGGCCGCTTTTTCAATATTTAGATAAAATATTTATACGTTGATCCACATGTAATTGTATTCTCATCAATATGATACAAATGTATGTATTATATCATTTAATTTATTTTGAGAAATAATTATGAATCAATCAAGGTCTTAATTTTGTTTAATATTTTTCCATCTGAATTTTGGCTTTGCCATCAATGACAAATTTCCACATGCTTCCATGTCATTAAAATGTCATGTAACTCTTTAGTTTTGTTTCTTACAGATTCGTGTGGGTCTGTTGCCTTTGTGGTTTGCTCTAGGTATACCATTTTCATGCGCTTTTACATGAAGCACTGAACAATCTTTATTCTTCATGCAGAAATTCCTAGATGATGTAAGGTAATTTTTTATTTGTTTAACAGGAAAAAGAAACTCTTTTTATTTTAGACAGCTGGCTGAGGAAAGCCTTGATTCAATTTTCAGACTACTAAATATTGTTCCTATGGGTTCACTAGATACTTACGAGTATAGTGACTTGCATCATCTCAGGATTAGGATGACAGAATATTCACAGGTACTTTTAATACTTGAAAGCTGCTCAATGATTTTGGTTTTATTAATTATTTTTCTTAGCTTGAGATTTGGAGCCTTTAATGCTTTGCATTTATGATATCAGAAAAAGTAAAAAGAATTTATTACTATCTTGTATGGATTTTGCTTTATTAATTATTGGTTAAGAATTAAGACTGCCTCTATATGAACATTTTTAAGTAGAATTAGAAAGTGAACAGGTAATTTGCTAATACCAACTTAGTGCAAAGGATACATGTCAAAGATGATACTTCCTCCCATCCTTTTTATAAGAACCACAAATTAGAGGTGTGATTTGATCGTTTTTACAAGGCCCAATCTATAAGGTCTCCTGTATTAATTCTCCCCCCCCCTCCTCAAAAGTACCCTTAATTATTAGTCAGTTTTCTGAGTTGAATAAGTAGTAAGTGGAATATATTAATGTCTTGGGCTCTTTGGGGAGTTTAACTTTATCTTGTATATATTCACATGCATGGCCAATAAAATTTAAAGCTATAAATATATTAATGATGAGAGAGAATAAAAGAATTAAAACTAACAAAAATATTTGAAAAAAAGACTAAGAGTATATGTCTCATTAATGTTAGGGTTAATTTAGAAAAAATATATAAATTTTGGACAAATTTAATGCTACTAGCTAAATTAATCTATTTTCTTAATCTTGGTGAATTAGTTAATTAGCTTTATAAAAAGGATTGGAGGGAGTACTATATATTATTTTTTTGGATGATATGGACAAAATACAATACAAACATTGTGAGGTCATTACTTGAATACATAGGCATTGCATAGGCATAAGTTGATTAAGTTCACTTTTTCTGTTATCTAATGTCAAGAGATCAATAAAACATTCTAATGACGTGGTTCTTAATTCTTAAAGTTGTGTAACCTCTCTATGGTGTTTTGATTCTCTGTAAATCAATGTTATCAATGTTTTGTTGAGTATTGTTTGGTTCCTTTTGATATTTGGTTTCGGTATTTGCAAGTGCTATTCAAATGCATCATTTTGTCTTAATATCTTAGTCAACTTGTCTTTCAGTTGTTTGCAAGGAGTTTGTGATTATATTAGGAATGTTATAACGCTTTTGTAACATAAGTTTGCATTGCATGCAGAAAGTGGACCTTTCTAGTTGCCCGCAAATAACATCTACAATACTTCTTCTGTCACTCATCCCTCAATCACATTTAACTTATCCCATGCAAAAGAAGATTATAAAACAGTTTTTTACTAATTGTGGACATCCTACAAGAGATAAATGCATGTTCCCACAAAAACTGCCAGAAACCTGTACTTTTGGAGCAGTTCAGGAGGTGGATATTTCTAAGGGTCGAAATTTGCATATTGAACATGCTGTTGATTGCTTCTGCAAGTCCTTTCCTTCTTTAAGAATATTGAAAGCAGCTTATCTTTCAAACATTGGGACAATCAGTTTCCTTCAATTATTGGAGAAATGTCCAATGGTCTGTGAAATTGACTTGACTGTTGATATTACCCCACTGATACCAGCATTAGTTACAGTTGTATCTTCTAGTCCTGATATGAAACCAGCAGTACCAGAGAAGACCTCTAGTGTTAAATATAAAGCAGTGCAAATGATGTCATTTAATGAATTTGGACCTCCTCTTTCTAATGTTACAAAACTCACATTGGAAGGAAGAACCGATGTCAGTGGTAGGAAGTTTTTCTGGTGAAAAATTCATGTTGAATCTAATATTTTTTTCTGGTTTATGTTTTTATCCATGTTAACATCCGATAATTTTTCCCCCACCAGATTTGAGTCTCCACTACATCTCCGAATTATGTGTTTCATTGCGTCACCTGAATATTAAAGGATGCATTTCTGTGACTGATACTGGCATATCAGATCTCATATCCACGTGTAAAAAACTTAATTCAATTGTGGTTTGTGATACTTCATTTGGGATCAATTCAGTTCAAGCTCTTTGCTCAGCTATTTCTGATAGTGGCAACTTCTCCTCTCTACATTCTAGAGATAAGCGTTTGACTCCTGTGGTGTCTAATTTTTATACACTGCATATGGGTGGCTGCAGGGGTAAGTTGTATTTCTTTCTATAAGTTTATTTGGGTGAACTGCCAAAATGAATCTGTAAATACTTGGCTTGTATAAATTTTCAACAAATACCTTTTATTGGCTGCATATGTTTTTGACATTCAGAAGAAACTGGGGCTGTGTGTGAATAAGCCTTACCTAACTCATAATGTTTTATGTGAACAGAACAAGGACTGATTAATGAAAATGGTTTTAACTTACCTTTTTTTGTGTGGCATGGGGAAAGATCCAGATTTCCCTCATGTTTGTTTTTGATATGCAATACATTAGTTAAGTAATAATGATGCTACTATTGCTCTGGATCATCCTTATGATCTCTTGATGTGTTAGGTGTTCAGCTCACCGATTATTTTTTTTGTTTTATTTCCAAGCTTTTGCCTCACTTTTGAGGTGAAAGAAATCACTTTGGTGATAACCTCATGAATCATTTGTTGTTTAAATGTAATAAGGCACCAAATGATCATGCCTTATAATTGAAAACAGCTTGTATCATCAAGTTCTGTTGATTTGAGAGGAATGTTTTACATTTTTATAAACTTCAGTTTTACATTAAAAAACATATGATAAATTGTTGTTTTGTAGGTGTCTGTGAGTCATCTCTACTAGAGCTTATATCTCAAACACAAGTTTTGAAGAGTTTATGCCTGAGGGGAACTGACCTGGTTGACCAGGCACTGTATAATTTTGTAGGTTCTTCCTTGGAGATGCTTGATGTTTCAAATACCAAGGTTTGTTGTCAAGTTTGTGGAACCGGCATGTTTTGTCTTTAACTTTGTAGTGGTAATAAAAGTTGTTGATGTCTTGTTATTCTACTGAAACTTTAATGGTTGAAGTTTAAGGACGTGTGGTTGGAATGCTTGCTTCATTCTAATTTGCAACACCAAGTTTTTTTTTCATTGGTCTGGTAGATGGTAGTTAGGACTTACACAGGGCTATTCTCCACCTAAAATAACTAAGCATGATGTATATGTCTCCTTTAATTGCATAATGGTTGGCTAATAAACAAGTTATATCCTTCTCCTGTTGAATCCTAATGGTTGTTTTAGATGCGATCACTACTTACGTATTATAAACCTTTATTCTTGCTTCAATTATATAAGCTAGTCAAAATATGTTCAATTTTGTTGCCTCTAGTTCAAATTCTTTTTGTGTGCAAATATCTTCTGTGTGCTTAACTGATATTTTATGCATATCATGGTACAATAATCTTCGATTATATCATACAACATTCCCCAATTAAATTTAATTGATATGCAGAGACATTTTAGGTAACTGTGATGAAGTACAAATATGTAGTGTTTTGCATCCGTACTCTCAGTGTCATCACTTACATAATATTTTTTTACTTCAGTTTTCAATTTTATTTATCTTTTTTCTTTTGTGAAATTGCAGATTTCGGGGCCTGCATTAGCTTATGTTATTCATGGAAATCCAAGTTTAAAGTGTCTGAAAGCAAGAGACTGTCAAAATTTGTTTCCAGGAGACAACTGTATTGAAAAGAGAGAATCAAGCTTTCCCTCTTTGCATGAAAAACTAAATGCTGAGTTAGGAAAAATGTGTAGATTGGAAGAAATTGAATTTGGATGGGGCTTTTCTTCCTCTTCTTTGAGTGCTCTGGAACCTGCACTCATGTCATTAAAGATCATCAATATAGGTTTAGGTGGAATGTTAGGTGAAGATGCTTTGATACGATTGCCTACAATCTGTCCCTTGCTAGAAACAACAATACTTCATTTTCAGGTAATAATTATCTTCCCTGTGATTTGAGGTTCTTTACTGCTCCCCAAAGAATATAGATAAAGTATTTCAATTGATCATAGTACGGAAAGGAGAAATTTTTTCCTTCAATTTAGTGGTTAAACTTTTCCACTCAACCTCTATAGTTCATGAAGTTCCATCATTATTGCCTTCTTCAAGTATTCCGCCAGATGAGTCAAGCTTATACTATGAATTAGTTTCATCAATTATATCTAAAGTGTCATCTTTCTGATTCTTCTCGTATCAATGTGTGGGAGACACATGTTTCTTATTTTAGCTATTATTAGTACTTTACTCTATGTATGCTTCTGCTTTCAGTTCTCAGATGTT
This sequence comes from Pachyrhizus erosus, assembly GCA_026544285.1. Taxonomy (NCBI): domain Eukaryota; kingdom Viridiplantae; phylum Streptophyta; class Magnoliopsida; order Fabales; family Fabaceae; genus Pachyrhizus; species Pachyrhizus erosus. The sequence goes on along the minus strand of JAMLFT010009702.1, from coordinate 3,758 downwards.
GTATCACAGTTCTAAAACTATATTGTTTTATTTTTTTTTATTTTTTACAGGTAATATCTGATATAATTGTGATGAACTTTGTTACATCCTTGAAAAAATTGCAAGTGTTAGCTCTGTGCTATTGTTTTGGTGATATATCCATGTCAAGCTTCAAATTCCCTATGCAAAATTTAAGAAAGTTGAGGCTTGAAAGAGTAACCCCATGGATGACAAATGATGATTTGGTTGTTCTAACTCAAAACTGCAGAAACTTGGTTGAGCTTTCATTGCTAGGGTGTCCTCTTCTTGACCCAGGTCAGGATTAATTAGTTATAATGATTATTAAGTGCACCTGACTTCATTCGTAGGACATAAATTTGTTTCACACACCTCTAATTTGATCAAGCCGAACCCTCTAGATAATGTAAGTATTACAATCAGGAACAGCCACTGTATGATGAGATTGTTTTGTTGTCTATTGCTACTTAGAATTCCTTGGTGGTCGGTAACAAATAGAAAAAAAAGAGAATAATGGTTAAAGGAGAGAGGGGATAATAACAATATGGTGAATTTTGTTTTGTACAAATTATATAACATAGACTGGTAATAATTTATATGTTTGTCAATGTTGTTATTTCTCATTGCAGATTCTCTATGGATAATTTCATGTGGATGGCCAGGCTTGCTCTCTATCCATTTAGAGGTTTGTTATGTTTTTCCCTTTAGAAACACTTGGAAGTATCATAGGAAGTTCATCTCAGTTATAACATGTTGATATTCAGAACTGTTGTTTTTTATGCTATATGAATATGTGGCTTGGTGAGTTTCTTAGAAACCAAGCAATATATGTGGCCTGCAGTTGTCTTCTCTGGCCTTGAGAAATTTTAAAAGATTGAATAGTTCATCCAACGATAAACCTAATTTGAATTATAGAGCTACGACACAATCAAACAAGTTTTTCTGCTTATGCATTTGATATGGAGACTGAGTGCTAATCCTGTGGCTATGGCAATTATTTCTTTGTAACTTTTTTAATTTTTTACATCAAATGCTAATTGTTTAGGTGATGCATGTGATCGTAGTTCCTACATTGTTCACACGGTATGAGGAAGAGAGAAGGGACATTGAAAGAGAGTCCTTACCTTTGTAATTGCATTTAACATGGAGGTCATATTTATAATAAGGAAAGAATACCACAATAATTGAATTTAACCAGTGGTCACAAATTTGATTAGATATTCAGAAGGAAAATTTTGTCTTTTACAGTTGTCCTACCCAGTTCAAGCAGGATTTTCTTCATTGAAAGATATCCGTGGTCTCTATAAAAAATTTAAATAACCTTTTGGTTCTTATAAAATAAACAGTTTTTTATTTTAGTCATTTAAAAATTTTAGCTTTGATTTTAATCTTTTAAAGATTTTTCTTGTTTTAGTTTCCACTAGAGACAAACAATTTTTTTTATAGAAATCAAAAAGTTATTTAAACAAAAGAAAAATAGCACAGTACTGTAGTAAAGCTATATACAGAGATAACTAATACTAACTCAGAGGAGATTCTTTTGCTCTAAAGCTTTATCATACTATCCTCTGGGTTTCTGTATGTAAATTTTAATTTCAAGGATGCATATTTTTTAGGATTGTGGAGAAGTAACAGCTAATGGGGTTTCTGCTCTTCTTGTCTGCAAAGCTCTTGAAGATATCCTGCTGCGTCATAATGTGAGTTTTCTGTAAGGTTTTGTTTTGGATTTCAGTCTTCAAGTGCATGGTATTTGAGCCCTTTGTGAATTTGTTGATTGGTGTGGACATTATTCTTCCAGCTTGAAGACCTAAACATTTCAATTGATGATTGTGTGATAACTTGATTCTGATGATCAAATAAGGACTGCATTTACAAGATTATAAGTACAACTAAAAACACAGATGCCATTCTTTCTGCTTTAAGAGACCTTTTGTTACGCTTTCTGAAGTATGAACTATACTTATGTATCTTTGACTATTAAGATAATACTAACTTATTTTTAAGATCTGAATTCTAAGCTGTGTATTTCCCCCCATCTTTTTGGAAAGGAGAAGCTAACATTTGCTGTGAATCCCTCTGGAAATCATATATGGAAAGTTGAAACTGTTATTTACAATGCAGGGCCCTGGGCTACACAGAAACTTCATTTGTTATGCTGCTTCAGAGGTTGCACTTTGTTTATATTTGTTTATTTATTATTATTGGTTTTGTAATGTCGGAAACTTGATATTAGATGTTGTATATTATGTCATAACTAACAGATGCCATTGCTTCGAAAATTGTCACTGGATATATGCGATGCAAGTGAAGGTGATTTTGACATTCCGAATGTAAGTCATCCCAATCTATGGAAAATTATAATAAATGTGCAAGTCTAGTAATGGCTATAATTCATTCTCTCATTTTTCATCCGTTCATACTTTCATTTTGTGATACAATTTATATTGCGTGCTAAATTTGAGCCACTCTTATCTTCTAAGCAAGGATCAGCACATCTTCAAATGGATATCATGGAATGAAGAATTTTTTAACCTTGGGATGTTCTGATATATTTTCTTTTATGTGCTCCAGTATGCAGACAGATGCTTTTTGAGTACCTTGAAGATAGCTAGATGCAAGTCTCAAAGATGTGCATTTAATCTCCAAGCTCCGGCCCCAGGGGCTCGTAAAAGATCCGTGCATGTGGAAACGCTGGTGCTTGTGTGGAACAGCAGAGATCTCATCAGAACAGTGGTGAAGGAAAGGGTTTAGTAATTCTGATACATGTCTGAACATTAATTAGATAATTGGGGGATCTCATCCTCCTCTTAAGATGGTCATTTGTTCATTAGTAAAACATCTGATAAAACGATGTAAGTTGATTGAGAATTCAGCGGTTGCACTTTGACAATGGTCCTTATTTATGTTTGTCACTTTTTTTTTTTTATCTTTTGTTTATGATTTACTTGCATGTTTCTTTTTTATTGATTTGAAGAGAAACAAACATACATACTTATTAATAGATTTTGAGTAAGCTTTGAGTTATCTGATGTGAACATAAAGAATTTATTTGGAGACAAGAGAAAAATAAGATAAATAAGAATAAAAATAATTTTTTTGATTGAAAAAAAATAAAAAGGAGGTAAAGGAGAAGTAAGTAAAAATAGATAAAAAATAATAAAACGAGTCTCACTGATTTCAAAATATTTTCACTCACCCTTTTGACTAATTTCGCCGGCAGGGACCACAAATTAATTCAAAATACATCGTTAGGTCACCTAAAAATAAAATACACCGTTAGTTTGAACCTGTTTACAGGATACCTTTTGTTAATAATAAATTTGACAACTGCTATACATCAAATCGAACTAATATTTTCACGTGTAACATATTTGATCGGACATGAGTTGTTTATTTATGTATCCAATTGAAATTGGGGTGCCTATCACAAGTACCTTTTTTTTTTCTTTTAACAGCAAAGCAAGAAAATATTATTAGGCTCTAAACTGCACAAGTACTTCTTTTAATATTAATAAAAATACATGCAACATTATATGGATCGATTTTAACTATGAATAAACCTTTAAGTTGATCAATTAAAGTTACGTGTCCTGTTAGTTTTCTAGAATTGTTATTAAATTATTATTTGTTTAAATATTCTTTCAAAAATCTAATATGTTATTAATTTTTAGATAAAATATAATTTTGGTTCCTTTAAAATATAAAAAAGTTTATTTTTAGTTTCTTTAAAATTTTGTGCATTTTTAGTCTTCTAATTTTAA
>JAMLFT010009701.1:0-12490 GCA_026544285.1 Pachyrhizus erosus | reverse complement strand
ATTTTAATGTAATTATATTTAATATACATTTAAATATTTTAAAATTTATTTAATTTTATAGATATATTTTTCAAAATAAATTATAATAAATATCAATAAATTTAATATTCTTAACATAACATTTCTTCAATTAAAAATATAATTATTTTTTAAAAATTTAATATTATTATATTTAATGAGCTACTAATTATTTTTAAAATTAATTTTATTTGTTTACATATGCTTTTTAAATAAAAATAAATGAACACAAATATAAAAATATATAATTTAAATGAACGTTTGCATCACACAGATTCAAAATCTAGTGTTTATAGGGTCTATTTAATTTGCTAAAATATGAGGGACAAGACAACACAAACATAATTGTTCTAGAATTGATTTGTAAAATAATTATAGAACAAAACAAAAGAAGCAACAAAGGACAGAGCAAAAATGTATAAAATTGCTACTTGCTAAACTAGGAGACAACTTTTTGTCCTACATAATAAAATTGAAAAAGAAAAACTCTTTCTATAATTTTTGTAAGTGTCCTTTCTGTTCACATGCTATTTTCTTATTTTCTCCTTCATTATTTGAAACATTAATTGCAGTTTCACATTTCAAATACACATCCTCACAATAGACACATCTTTATATCTATCAGTATTTTGTAAAAATTTCACTAAACTTGTTGCATAATTGAAACTCTACTCTTATCTGGGTTTTTTTTTCTTAATTTTTTTCTTTTAGGATGATCGAAGGAAAAATAACAAATGAGATCCTAGCATGAGGTGTTGATCATTATCATCAAGATTGCACAAGATAAAAACCCAAATTGATTTGTCGTTGTTAAGGTAAAACTTGCTTTATTCTTGTTGTTGCACTAATAGCATGATATGGTAAGAATATGAAAGGAAGAAAACTAATTAGGAAAATAAGCAAGGTAAAGGTTGTTGTGATAGGGAATATCAAATTTAGGATGATTGGAAAAGTGAAATAATGGACCAATGAGGTGCTCACATGATTGTTATGGAGATTGCACTAGAAGATGAAAATGCAAAATGTGAGAGCGTTGTTACAAAAATTAATAAAAGCAATTCAATAAATTTAATATTGTTATATTTGTGTTATACATCACCAATCAAACAACATACAAAATAAAATGTTATTATATGACTTGGGTAATTGTCTTGTCTTGTTCTTCGTGTGCTATATCATGGTGCGCATCAAACAAACCCATAAAGATTAAATAATCACATTACTTTAAGAAAATATGCCTCAATCCACTTAGAACACAGTGAAGTGGGTTAGGCCCATGATGCGTTAAACTAACTCATGGGTCAAAAACATGTTAGTAAAAAATAAATTACTCCTTTCACTCACTCACACTCATAACACAAACTCACTTCTTTCATTTCATTGTAATCTTGGTCTATCTAAAAACAGTATTGTTTTAATGAATTTGCTTTTGTTTATTAAAAAAAATTACAAATAAAAATTATTGGAACATTTTTTAATATATTTTTTTATTTTAGGTAGGTCAATTCATTTAATCCACTAATTCATTATATGCCAGCCTAAACTAGTTGTCCATAAGCTCAATAAAAAAATTGAATTAGGTTGATCCACTTTAACAACTCTAATACCATGATAATATATTATAAAAAATAATTATTATAATTTTTGTATATTATTAATTAACTTTTCATATTGAATTTTGAATTTCACTGTGTGATTATTTCATACTTTAGAGAAATGGCTTCTTTTTATTGTACTAATATATAATAATATTTTCTTCATTCTAAAATTAAACATGGCAACATCATTGTGTAAAATATATTTTTTATATGTTTAGATTATCCTAAATTTTAATTACTTTTAAACATTTTATTAATTATTCAACATAATGTTTTTTTGGTAGTTACAACAAAGAAGAAAGACAAAACTAGAACCAAAAAGAAACTAAAGACGAGGGAAAGTCACCTTAGTTGTATTAGCTAAAAGAAAATGGGAGATAGAAGTTGGAGGGAGATCAAATTAGCCCAATTAGAAGTTGATCATATTTGAGCCAAAGAATCTGCCACTTGGTTTCCTGCACACAGAAAATGGATATTAGCTTTGTTTGCGCCAAGGTTTATTGAGGAGGTCTCTAATATTGTTAACGACAGACGCATAATGGTGGAAGACTATATTTGCATCCTGGACCGAGTCATTGACATAGTTTTTAATAAGAGAAACAAATAACTTTTGAGATTCCAAGCAATGGCGAGGCCACGCATTTATAAAAGCCACAAGTTCTATATATATATATAAAAGCCACAATTGACATAGCCCTCCTCTGAATTACTCCTCCACAACTACAACATTTAGATATGTTTAAATTAATTTGTGATTTTGCTTTATGTTTTGAATTTTAGTATGAGATTAATTATTTTAAAATATATTTTACAAACTTTTTTAATCAATAAAAGACTTTTCATGTATAATAATATTTAACAACTTTCTGTAATAAATTCTGATGTTGCAACTATGTTTAAAATATCTACTAAAATTGTTTTGTCACTGTTTGAATGCTATATTCATGAGATAATTAGCGATTCATGACTATACAAAAAATTAAATCAAATTGACCCAACAAATATTAGTTATATTAATTTTTTATGTTTTACTTCTCGTTTACATATTGAATTATATTTCAATAAAATATTAATAAATAGCTTATTAATATTTTAAAATTATATGATTTGTGGAATTTCGTTACACCCTTTGAATTTTCTGGTCTTTTTCTAGTTCTAATAAAATTTCAAGAAAGTTTAAAGAGTAGTATATTCCTTAAAACTCGAAAATGTCCTGCAATGTTGTATATTGAAACTTTTCAAGCCATAGCATTATTATGCTATTTATGATACTTTTTTCTTAAAAAAGTTATATTATATTGAATTTATTGAGACATATTCTAAGAGTGTATAATTTTATTATAGTACAAGAAAATCTTAGGCTTTATTATAAGTGTTGATATAATACAGGTGGATAGAAAGTAAAAGAATCTAATATTTTTTTAACTGTTTTATTAAATATCACTACAACTTGTTTGATTATTTTTTAAGCATGTTTTTGTTTGACATTTAGTTGTAGGCTAATCATGTCTATTCTTAATAAGTCATAAGTTGTTGATTATATTATCCCATCAAAGACTTGTTAGTTTTGTATTTAAGTTAATGGTTGTATGTGAGAAAAATTTGAATACATAAGTTCATATTGCTTCTTTCATCTTTTATGCATCTATTTGATTTTTATATTTCTGTTTTTTTAATATGATATTATAGTTTTGTTAATCTTCAATGACTTGTGAGGGAAAGAAAATTAGAGTTAGTGAAGAAGAGATAAATTCAAAAAATAAAGTGAGAAAAGGTCAACAAGAAAATTCATACAAAAACTTTTAAACACAAAAATGATTTCTAGTAATAGTTTTTTACCGTTACATCCTATATTTGTAGGTGAACACTACCATTTATGGACTACACAAATGAGGACTTGTCTTCAAGCTTAGAGTTTATGGGATGTTGTGAAAAATAGAAGTAACTCTCCTCCATTACCAAACAACTCAACAGTAGCTCAAATAAGGAGTCATCATGATCAAGTGACAAATGAAGGAAAAACATGTCATTATGCAAGTAGCACTACACAATTACATTTTTATCAAGATCCTTATTATTAAGACTGCAAAAGAAGCATTGGGATCAATTGAAGGAGGAGTTTCAAGGAAGTGAAAGAACAAAAAAAATGTAGGTATTGAACTTAAGAGGTGAGCTTGAAGTTATTTAAAAATGAAAGAAAGTGAATTTGTCAAAGATTTTGTAGACAAACTTTCAATGGTTGTTATACAAATCAAATTACTTAGTGAACAGCTAAGTGATCAATGAGTTTGGAGAAAACTTTAGTTTGTCTTTCAGAAAGGTATTTCCTCTCTTAAAGAAAATAAAGATTTTTTAAAAATATCAATTGTAGAGCTTATAAATGTTTTGCTAGCCACTAAATAAAGAAGAACTTTGAGGATGGAAGAAGACATTGAAGGTGCTTTTATGGTACAAACAAAAGGCAAAGTCCAAAGCTACAATATTTATGGGAAAAAGTCATTTTGTAGGGAGAAAGGAAAAGAGGAGGAATGCAACATAGGAGGAGGTTGAAAATAAGTGTCCACCTTACCTCCATTATAATTATAAGAAGAATAACCATACTAAAGGATTTTTTTGGTTTAGGTCAAGCACTAAATGTAAGGCCTACAACCAATTTGGTCATATGGAGAAGGTTTAAAAATAAAGCAAACCAATAAGTACAAGCCCAAATTGTTGAGCATAAAGTACAAAATGAGGAGTATTTATTTGTTGCTATTTGTTATTCAATAAGTAATAACAAAGAAGTGTGACTTATAGACAATGAGTGCATAAATAATATGACCCACGATTCAAGGAATTAAATTGGTCCTACTTTTCCAAATTCACTATTGACAATAGAAAAAATGTTGATGTTAAAGAAAAAAGAGTATTGCTATTAAAACTTTAACAAGTACCAAATATGTCAATTGTTTTATTTGTGCTTGAATAAATCAAACTCTTTTGAATGTAGGACAAATGCTAAAAAGGAATTATTCCTTGTGTTTTAAAAATATGAACTGCAGCACATTTGATTCTTTTAGATGTTAACTAATGTCTATTAAAATGAAAGATAAATTTTTTCTTCTAAAATGAAAAAAAAAATCCACACATGTTATCTTAAAGGAAGGTGTGAATTTGAAAATAAAAATGTCGTTTGGGAAAGCATTTTAGCTATGAAGTGTGATTCAAATGAACTCACTACAAAAGTTGTTGAAGAGAAGTTGGCTATCCTTGGTCACAACAAACATAAAGAGAAAAACATCAATAACAAGAATATTTTAGAACTTTTTGATTTTATGTTGAATCTCTTTTTGTGGATCTTGAAAACTGAATTCATCAGTTCAGGTTGCTCGTTTGATCTTTTCTGCTTCTGTTTGTTTATGCTTCTGTATTTCTAACAAAAGCCTGATATTTATGAGACAGAGTATGATTTGAGTGAAATGTATCAATTTTTTGTTGTAATAACATGGATATGTCATCAAGGTAGATTAAAACAACAAAAAAGTTTTTTTGTTCTTCTCTAAGGCTATTTCAATTGACTTATTCTTGTTGTCACGGAGACGAAAATCAAACACAATAATCAGGTTTTGTGAGCATCAATCTCCAATGTCATTTTGAATAAATAAATAAATAAACATTACAAATACAATCGAAGGCAGAAAAGTTGCTCTCTCTACATTTGTGAAATCTCTCAAACAAAGTAAAATTTGACAAGGAATCACTTAATCTTGATCTTGCATCAGAAAATAACCACGGAAACGAATGATCATAGCTACTGCAGTGCACTCACTGTTGGTGGAACTAACCACGATGCCAAATTACCAAGCACTACTCTCCGGATCAAAACTTCACTTTCAAAAAAATAAATTACAAGGTTTTAAATTGCAGTCACAGTCGCCATTTTCTTGCAATTCTTGTTATTGGAAAAGTTGCAGATACATGCGGCCGGTGTGACTGCAATTGCAGTCATGTGCGGTCATGAAATCTCCAAAACCTTGATGTTGTGGTCATAATTGCGATCGTAGACCGTTAAAACCTGGATAAATTAGAAAGAAACTCACAACACAAATGAGAAAAGTAAAATAGAATGGTAAGTGTAATTCTCAAGGTACAGTTGCACAACACATGCAGCTACCGAAGAAGGAAGACCGAGACTTTCGCTTCTCTTTTCTTTTAGGTGAAGTAGATGACATTGCATTCTTCGTGCCAACATGGTTATCTTGAGTCTGTGCTATGTTTAGAAGATGAGCTTCTTCCTCTTCTTTTAAGAGACCTATGAATGGAGCTTTAGATTTCTTAGAGTAACTTCTTTCCATAGTAACTATTTTCTCTTCGATTGGCATTTCTTCGCTATGTAACAAGCACTGCTCATATTCATTATGAGGCATTGATTTGATGAGATTTAGACTAGTCTGTTTTCGCAAGCTCTCATTTGCAGACTTATCCTGATGAAGCAATGGAATCTGATCTGATTCTTCTGGCCTTGCTTCCTTTCTGAGGTTGAGATTGAAGCTTGGTGACTTTTGCATCTGACAAGCGATGGGATTGTCAGGGTTTGATTCAGTACTGAGCCTTGTTACACTGTCCCTCGTTTCATAACCACCATTTGCAAATATGGAATTGTTTGAACATGGTTCATTGGACATGGTAACTGTTGAAGTTGTTAGTTCTGCCCCTGCAGATGAAGCTGCTTCTGCATGTTGAGGATGTTCTTCTCCTTCTTTCTCAAATGCTTCATCATCAACCATGTCCACAGATGGAACTGTTAACTTAGAAGAATCAAGGTTGTCAATGGTGGGACCAAAGTTTTTGGTCTCATTTGTTTGCTTCCAATCTGAGTTTGGCATGCTGGTAGCAATAAAACATTTGTCCTGCTTTACATTGTCCTGATGGTCATCATAGATATGCAACAAAGAGGAATTATTTTGCAAGGGAAAAGATTCTTCCAGATTTGTAGTTACCAGATCAGAATTGCGTTGTTCTGACATTTCTGTCCCCTCAAAAGTATTTACCATGACATGTGAAGCTTCTAACTTTTCACTTGTTTCTTCAATTTTATTCTTGTAAGTCTCCCCTTCCTCGTGTCTGCAATCAACAACAGTTAACCCTGCAATAAGAGAAATCCTTTTGGCTCCAGGAACCATAGATTGTTTTTGTTCTGAAGCAGCATGACTTTCCTCTGAAGCCTTGTTGGAGTTAATACCATAAGCATCAAATGCGACTCCATTTTCAGTGACTTTAGGTTCTTCAACTTGATTACTGGTGACAAGCCCGGAGACATTAGAATCAACTAACATATTTCTTTCTCCGTTGCAATCTCCATTAGACCCTATTGCCATATCGCATGTATACGCCATGACAGACTCGTATTCTCTCAATGAGTCTTTCGTGCATTCATCTAGCTTGTAATCATGCGAATTCTCCACTGATGATCCACTTCTGCTCAATATACTTTCTCCGTAAAGTACCTTGCAATTTTCCTCATGGTCAAACTTAAGTTGATTATCAACAAGGGAAGATTCAAGAAGTGAGGTTAGGGAATCCTGGGCAGTACAATTTACCTTGCTCAATAAATTACCATTGGTGGTGTTGTCAATACTTAGGGAATCAGATGTTTCAGAAATATCTATCAAACTGCTCCCCAACTCATTTCCATCTTTACCACCTGTCTTGTCAGTACGTAATTTATCATGGGATTCCATTTCCTTTTCTAAACCATCATCTTGAATCTGCTTAGAATGGAAATTAGTATCAAGCAAATTATCTTCTAGGAGGGATTCTGTGCCTAGAAATGATTGTTCAGAGAGAAATTTGACTGGCTCGTCATGATCAGAATGTAGACTTGGTGATTCTTGAATCTCTATATTATTTGACATGTTCACAGCATTCAAAGTTAAAACCGTTGTTTCCTCTTCATCTGCGAGATTCCAAAACAAGACAATGAATAGATCTTAAATTTTCATTGTGTTTACAATCTCTAATAATTTAGAATCTTAATTTTTAAAATTAAAATCTAATAGCATTTCAACAAGTAGATCTAATATGGCATTAATCAAGTAAATGTGGATAAGGCTATCCAAATATTAATAGAATTATCCTAACCTTGTTGGATTGAGGGCTCATTATTTAGGTGATGATTATATGTTACTAACAGGTGTTCTCTCAAGCATGACTCTTCTTGCTTCTCATATTCTTCAGTGCCTTCCAATGAAGAACTTGACAAGCTCTCAGAGTTTCCACCTTTAGCTTCAACTGATCCATCATTTGGAGACTTTTCAAGTTGTCTGACTTCAGTTATTTCATTCCCTATAAAACAGAATTATAAGTAATATATTATAAATTACTCTTAGAATTTGGGGGCCTAACTCAACTGGCATTAATCAAGTAAATGTGGATAAGGCTATCAAAATATTAACAGAATTGTCCTAACCTTGTTGGATTGAAGGCTCGTTATTGAAGTGATGGTTATACGTTACTACCAGGTGTTCTCTCAAACAGGTCTCTTCTAGCTTCTCATATTCCTCAGTGTCTTCCAATGAAGAACTTGACAGGCTTGCAGAGTTTCCACCTCTAGCTTCAACTGATCCATCATTTGGAGACTGTTCAGGTTGTCTAATTTCAGTTATTTCATCTCCTATAAAACAGAATCATAAGTAATTTTTTATAATTTAATCATAGAATTTGGGCTTATGGCCTTACTCGACTGGCATTAATCAAGTAGATGTGGATAAGGCTATCAAAATATTAACAAAATTTTCCTAACCTTGTTGGATTGAAGGCTCTTTATTAAGGTGATGGTTTTGTGTTATTAACAGGTGTTCTGTCAGGCATGTCTCCTCTAGCTTCTCATATTCTACAGTGCCTTCCAATGAAGGGTTTGACAAGCTCTCTGAATTTCCACCTTTAGCTTCAACTGATCCATCATTTGGAGATTTTTCAGGTTGTCTAACTTCAGTTATTTCATCCACTATAAAACAGAATCATAATATATTTTTTTATAAATTACTCATAGAATTTGGGCTTAAGGCCTAAATCAACTGGTATTAATCAAGTAAATGTGGATAAGGCTATCATAATATTAACAGAATTGTCCTAACCTTGTTGGACTGAAAGCTCATTATTAAGGTGATGATTATATGTTACTAACAGGTGTTCTATCAAGCTTGTCTCTTCTTGCTTCTCATGTTCTTCAGTTCCTTCCAATGAAGAACTTGACAAGCTCTCTGAGTTTCCACCAATAGCTTCAACTGATCCATCATTTGGAGACTCTTCAGGTAGGTTTGGAGGTTCAGTATTAAGGTGATGATTATATGTTACTAACAGGTGTTCTTTCAAGCATGTCCCTTTTTGCTTCTCATATTCTTTAGTTCCTTCCAATGAAGAACCTGACAAGCTCTCAGAGTTTCCACCTTTGGCTTCAATTGATCCATCATTTGGAGACTTTTCAGGTTGTCGGACTTCAGTTATTTCACCCCCTATAAAACAGAATTATAAGTATTTTTTTATAGATTACTCTTAGAATTTGGGCTTAGAGCCTAATTGAACCTTAGAAAACTAACTTATAAAATGAGGACCACTTAAGCCTTATAAGAACTATCTTTGTCATATCACTAGTCTATGTGAGATCTTGACACACTTTCTCACATCAAGATTGAACATCTAGAGTGTGGACAAGTGCAAGTAGTCCCGTAACTACATCCCTTTATGCCTAGGAATAGACATATAGAGTATAGACAAATGTGGGTGGCCCAAAAACAGATTTATGGTATACTCTAATATCATTTTAGAATTTGGATTTAGGTACTCAATGCCACAAAACCAGCTGGTAAGGTGAAAATTGTCTAAGCCTAATAAAGATTGCATTGATCATATTTCTAGTCTATGTGAGATCTAAACAATTACTATTAGTTGTTTGATATGCATCATTTTGAAAGAAATTGCTAACCTGAACCTTCAAAAGAATTTGTCAAATTCAATGGAGCATCAGAAGCTGAGATGATAGTTTTTTCTTGAACATCTATGCCATTGCCATTGGCAGTAGGATTTACTACATTTCCATCTTGTTTGTCTTCCTGAGATTTATCTTCAAACTCACTTGTTTTATCATCAAAATCCAACCTTGCTGCTATTTGTTTTTTATCAACTTTGCCTTCAACTGTTTGATGCTTTTGATGATCTACATGGACATCATTCTCAGGAGCATCTCCTTTCAATAAATCATTTTCAAGTGAACTTCTAGTATAGTCAGAAGCCATTCCTGTAGCTTTCTCCTGAATATCTTCAACTTCAGCAGTTGGATGCATTTTATTTTCCATATTCATGTCACTTTTGCAAGTATCTTCTCCCAACAAATCATTTTTAAGCATGCTTGCTGCATTGTTTGAATTTAGCCCTGTGGCTTCCTCCTGAACAAGTTTGGCTTCATCTGTTGGAATCATTTGCATTTTTTCCTTCATATATTCTTCATGATTGTCTTCTTGCTGTGTAATTTTTCCAAGTTCAGTTGTCGCATCTTCAGAAACCAGTCCAGCAGCTTTCTCTTGAACACCTTCAGCTTCAGCTGTTGGAGGTATTTGATTTTCCATATGGACATCACTTTCATGTGTATCTCCTTCCAATGAATCATTTTCAAGCATGTTTGTTGTATGTTTAGAAGCAAATCCTACAGCTTTCTCCGGAGCGTCTTCATCCTTGGCTTCAGCTGTTGTAATTGTTTGAGTTTTACCTTTTACATCTTCTGCATGACCCTCTTCTTGCCATGTATCTTTCCCAAGTTCATTTGTTATATAATTGGAGGCTTCTGAAGCTTTTTCCATAACATCTTTGGCTATAAATGTTTGTAGATTCTGATTTTCTTCCCTGGCACTGTCTTCATGAATATCGTGTGAAATCCCATTTGCAACTTCACTTGTATCTTCTTGGAAAATCTTTTTCTCTGCTTCACTTATGTTATCTTCCTCTGCAAAATGGCAAATGAAATTAAAAAAATAGGGAGGGAAAAGTAGGAAAAATAGAACTCCACCAAACCAAATTTTCTTCAGCATTCCAATAGCAATATGTACCTTTGATAGCAGATGTGTTGTTATTACCCATTTCGTTGCCCATACTCAGCTTTCCAAATCCTGCAATATAACCAATGTAAAGATATTATGCTATAATTCCCACACAATTGATTTGCTTATAATAGAACAAGACATATCAATGGAAAGGCTTCAAGTTCAAAATCTCCAAGAACAGCAATGTTATGCCATACCATGATAGTGATACGGATGATGATGTTCACATGCTCCTAGCTTTAGACATTTGAGGACAGCTTGATTTCTGTGACATTGCCAGAGTGTTTATACTAGATTCAAACAGCCAGTAACATGGTCTTTGTTACTACATATGCCTCATTTTGGGTCATATGTCTGCCTAATAAGCATATACTTAAAGTAATGGAACATATATAATACATAATCTCTTTTTTTTTTTTTTTCTATCTGGCGTTGCTAACTTAGACCAAGATTGCTTCATAATCTAAGATAATGTGACCAAATAATGTTCACTTTCGGTGAGTCCATGATTATTAGGTAGCCTCAGTCTATCACTGGCCTATACATATGAATAAGCTTTAAAATGTTCTTAAATAATTGTTATGCAGGAATCCATGATGATTTGGCTTAACCCTCCTAATAGAAATTTGCAAACACGGACTTCAAGAGTGAGGGGGTTACAATTTAATAATCATCTTTATTCCTATGCTGCTTGTTGTTGAGCTTTTGGGAATACATATACAACTCAAACGGCTTTCCAAGTTTTTTTGCTTTTCTAAAGTAAGGGTTTTGTTGCACTGTCTGAAAATGACTACTATGGACAAAGGACCCAATGAACTATATATCAGACAGGTAGGCACTGGGGACATGTCCTTTAACAATTGCCAAGAATGAGGCTCACATAACCATTGTATATTTTTCCATTTGTGAAAGAATGGTGTGACGATCATGATTAGGTTTAAGAAGTTGGGTCTGTTGTTTCTTCATATTTTTTTTTGTACTTAAAGTTCATTCTTTGGATGCAAGGTGGCTTGGGAAACACGTACCATAATTTTTGGCATTGGACTCATCATTGTGTGCATTATTTTTCGGTACTTCCTACTTTTCTAGTATATGATAAGAAGTTAACAACTCAGACCTTTCTTGGAAAGGAACATAAAGAAAAGTTGATGGCTTTTGTGAAACGAGCGATATTTCTATATGACATCGCTTGTGTTGATATTGTCATCTTATTTAACTAACTTTTATCTAAAATATCCTTTAATCAAATTAATTATTTAAAAGAAAAGATATAAAAGTAATTAAACAAGAGTGATAATAAATACATTAAATATGATTGTGGCCGATTGGAACATGACTCTTTACAAAATGTTCTTTTCATTTTCTTTCCGAAATTTATCCTTGAAATGATCCTAACAGTTTATTTAATTCATATTATTTTTATTTTGATGCAAGTTATAAATAATTTATATGAAATTTTCTTTTATTTAATTTAATTATATGTTAGCATGTGATCTTAATCTAATTAAATCAAATAAAATATTATTTAATTAATTTAAAACTTAAAAATTATTATTTTTAAATTAATTTTTATTTATATATTTTCAGTGTCAAAATAAAAAATAAGTAAAAAATAAATAAAACTAATTAGATTGAATCTTTTTTATTTAAATTTAAATATAATTTAATTTAAGTAACAAAAAATATATTTTACTTAATAAAATTTACATTATTAATACTTAAAGATTATCTTATATTATATATTATATATATATTATATATTATATATTATATATTTTGATGAATTTATAGATTAAAAAT
>JAMLFT010009700.1:0-12470 GCA_026544285.1 Pachyrhizus erosus | reverse complement strand
AATAATAAAATATTTTTATTTATTATTTTGTTATCAAATAATTTTAATTTAAATATTTTTCTTATTTTCATTCTCTTTCGTTTCAGCAAAATAATTTTACTTTTTATTTTATTTTTTCTTTTCTTACTTTTAATTTTTTCTTATGAATTTTTTTTTTCTTTTCTCGTAACCAAATAGAAGGTTAAAAAAAAATTGTCGACAAAAGCACGCAGATTTGATTTTTCACTATTTAACTTTTGTCCTTTGTCCTTGGACAAAACAGTAAATATAGTCATAAAGAAAACTCAAATGTTGACCGTCCATCGTCTTTCAACATTTCGCATCGCCGAAAGTATCGTTCGGCCTTCAGCGTGACATGCTACAGAACGTCTCTTAAACAATTTAAATAACTCCCACACTTACAAATCCTAAGTTCTTTATCGGAACCAAATTAATCCAGATCATTTGTTATTAACAAAATTTATATTTAAATATATAACACTTATCTTCTTATGACAATAAAAATAAACAAACGTCTGTACAAGTTTCACACTAAATAATCATTGCATATATCAATTTTACTATTGGGCCTTAGAAATGATTAGGTGGTCCACTATTATTACTAAATTTATGATTCTCACTATTTTTATATAATATGTAATTAAGTTATATAAATTATTTATTAAAAAATGTTTTATAAAATACGTAATAATCTAAAATTATCTAATAATTTCTCATCCACATCGCGATTTGAGTCCATTTTCGTGTTTTACCTTACCTGTGATGAGAAGGCACGCACGCTATCACAGTGATTGTTCTGTGGCTTATATTTAAACTACCTATTTTCGTGGCTTATATTTTCTCGTAAAGAAGTTGATACTGTACTGTAAGTATAAAAAAGAACCTCATGACTTCTTTTTCTTCTTCTATTTTCGAATAATAATATTTCTATATATAAATTAGGCTCTCTAGTCCCTTGTCTGGCAATGCCTAAACCAAACTCTCGTAAACTTATGGGGCTGATAAAAGATCATTCACATGTCTTCTTTGATCTACCAAGAACTTAACCTAAATCTTCTACTCTAAATATAAACAAGCCGTCAAAATATGAATGTTAACGTAATCACGCAAACTTTTAATACTTCTCATCGTCTGATATTTATCAATACCTGTTAACATAGTCATGCGATTAATTAATTATGTGATAATTATTTGTTTATGATTTATGAGCTTCTACAGAGAGGAAAATACATATTTCTAACGTAACCCAGTTCATATTATCAAACTCGTATAATAATTTGTTCAAATTTTTTCATTCAATAATTACACAAAGTGCTTTGTATATTGATGCAACTTTTAAATGATTAGACAGACAGATTTATTTCTAATGATGGTGCCACTGCCAAACCTATAACTCCCTATCATGACCTGAGTCCAATGACTATAATCTTTTAGTAATGAATTCACAATAAAGCAGAAGGGGTCCTCCGGAAATTCATGATGATAGGTAAATACATGGCCCCAACTTTAGCACCAATCCCCATCCACATAACACTTGGCCATTGATGAAATGGCTTTTGTAGTGGTCAGCAGCCTTGTCCTTAGGTCAGGTAATGTTTGTAGTTTACAAAGTAATATTAGATCCTGTCCCATGCCAAGCTCCTTTCCCGCTATAAATAGTGAAGAGAACCTCACCCTGTGTGTCTTAGAGTCTAACCAATAACCTCTCAATTAAATTTAGGATTATATTTTCTGCTTCTTAATTAGTCTTTTTTCGGAAATGAAGATCCTGTATGCAACATTGTACATTATGCTTACTTTGCTCCTAGTAGCGGAGACAAAGTTGTCAATGGCAGAAGTGACGTGTAACGCGTTGCAGTTGAGTGCATGTGCCAGTGCCATCACCTCCTCGACCCCTCCTTCAGCTGTTTGCTGTAGCAAACTGAAGGAACAAAGGCCATGCCTTTGCCAGTATTTGAAAGACCCCAACCTCAAGAAGCTTGTTAACTCTCCCAATGCTAAGAAGGTTGCTAATGTCTGTGGTTCCCCATTCCCCACTTGCTAGGCTTGAGTATTTCACTCTCAACCCAACTATTAGGTTCATATATAGGAGTATCTTTTATGTGTTTTTTATGTGTTGTACTCTGTTTTGTTTGGGATCATCAAGTGGGACAGGTCTTCTGCTTGTCCCTCAGTCTGGTGTGGTCGTGCTACAACACTGTGTGCCCCTTGTCAGTTGTTGGAGAATTTGATCTTGTCCCTCAGTTTAATGAATATGCAGTTTGCTGACAATTATGTGCGTTCAGCTTTTACTAGGTCCATCTTACACATAATTTCTCTTCACTTGTCACCACTCTTTCTGTGAGATTAAATTATAATTAAATCCCTTTAAATAACCAGTTATGATTTATGAGACAATCATTTGACTTCCTGCTGAAGCAATAAGTACGTAGTAAAGCTGTTCGTAGTTGAAGATCTACATGAGAAATGTTAATAGCCTTTCTGGTTAGTTTTTGTGGTTAATCAGATAGCATTGATTAAACCAAAAACAAAACAAAAGTACGTGGTTTATGTTATCATAAAAAGATTCCCAGACACTTTTGAGAGTAGATATCTTGAGAAAAATTAATTAAAACAGAAAAAAAAAGTAATTGATATAATTAGTCATACGATGTTACAAGAAAAGAAAAAAAAAATAAGAATATTAATTGAGTGGTTATAATTTTCGAGTGTCCAAAATAACCTTGAATTGTGATAAAATCTCCTCTTGTAATAAAATCATAACCTTCGAATTAGTAGTCACTAAATTGGGAAAATGAATAAGTAATTAAGAACGAGTGGTTTAACGTTCTTCTTATTACCAGTGTTTGTAGTTTAGGGGTAAATTTAAATCAACAAAGAAAAAGATGAGAAGAATAAATTTGGATTCAATTACTTTGCTTTGAGCTAATTGCTCAATGATATATGATCGTCCTCTATTTCTTACTCCACGACATTGAATTTTGCATCTCTTGCAATTATAAGAGATAAGAGTTAAAATAATGATGATAATAATGAAAACATTTTAGACAGTCTAAAGTTTAAATAAAATTGAAGAATTCTCTTTGTCGAATCAACTGGTTCAAATTTAACACCTTTACCTTTCCAGCCTTTTGTTTAAAGGGAAAACAAAATAATATATTGAGAGTGAATGGAATGAAACCTACAAAAATATATTTTTATTTTATGCCTTTTTATTAGATGATAGACATTATATAGTTAGTGTAAAACTAAACAAAGAACAAGTGTATGCTCGTATTTTTCAAAATAAAATATATTTAAATTTATCATGTGATAATTAGATAAAATGAAGGAAGAAGTCTTAATATTTTTTTTTACAGAATTTAAAAACAAATAATTTTCTCTTCAAAACATGTACAAAGTTATCCTGAAATATTCATGAATTAGTGTTCCTACAAAACCCAACAGCAATGTTTCCGTTCTGTATCTACCCAAACCACAGACTTGTCTTTCGGTCTTCACCCAGATATCAAGCCGAAGACAGTGTGCGTCTCCTTCACTCACCTCCCTTCTTTCAATCTCAACCATAAGAAAACATGTTAGATTTAAATACTCCAACATATCATGCACACAATATTAATGATAATGGTAATAATACTATTACAATGCCCACATATCTAGATATTTAAACTTTTGGCTCCGACATGTCAGATTTCTGCACAACTATTTGATAGAAGCCAATTAACACCAAATTCAAATATCAAGATAGAGTAACCTTACATGTATAACCAAATTTTTGCAACAATTTCTACACGTTCATTTTCTCTGTCCATCACTCACTATCTTATCACACATTAAGATTACTCATCAAGATATTAAAAAAAGGCCATTTTTTTTTAAATCCCGACAAAAAAGGCTCCACAAGCAATTTAAAAGTAAGAGCATATGCAATGACAGTTCTTGTAAAGTGCTTCAGCTTAAGAACAAGTTCTTACTCACGGTTACTATTGGAGGAAGCTAACAGGATTTCCAAAGCTGGTTCTTATGATTAAAATAACATTTTATGAGATAATAAGTAAGACCCATTTTAAGTTCTTAGACCCATTATCATAAGAACCTCTACTTCGAGTACAATCATTGTAGATGCTCTAACTAATTTCGGTTAAAAACAGAAAATGCAAGTGACCAAAAGTGCAATAATCAGCTAGTTTCAAAACCTTCAAACTAGAAGATTGGGATATATTAATCCAACACCATACTACTCGCATCTATCTATATATTTGAAGCATTCTCCTATTACAGCATAAATACTATATATTCATCCATTAATACAAGAACAAGGTTTTGAAAACACTGTTTCTCCCTTATCCCTTATCTAAAAGGGACAAAAGCACCCCCAAAATTGAATAAATTTGTCCAATCCATTCAAACGAAGAAATCCTCATCAAGCCTTATCAGAGTCAGCACCATGGTGGTGGTGGTGTTGTGTGGCCAATCCAAGCCCTTCATTGTGATGCTTCTCCCAGAAACCAGTGTCAGCCTTGGAGTGTGCCCAATAGTATAAAATGGCAGTCAACATGGACAACAAGGTCAAGGCAGCTCCAGCAGCAAACACACCTTTGCGTAGGGTGGCACAAGACAAATCGTGCTTCAGAAAATACCCTCGGTACCTGGTGTGGTATGCATTCTTTGCAGAACCTGCTAATAAACACGCCTCTGCTGCCAGAAAACTAATCCTGATTTCACAGCAGTATCGATCAAAAAAACAGAAAAATATATCAAACATTTTTAATTTTCATCCATTTTTTCAATTCAATTTTTTGTCTGGTAACTGCAAAATGCACACTCAGTTCACAAATGATGTAGTGAAGTGAAGGTATATTTAGCACTATAAGACTCAAAAATATGTTTAATTTTTGGTTACGAAAATAATTAGGAGATAAATATGTAGGGATTGAATTGTTTACATGCAAGTGTGTGTGGTTAATTGAGCGTTACCATGAGAGGACGAAGGAGATGATGGCGCAGGTGGCGGAACAACCGGAGACGAGGCCTTTGCCGCAGCAAAGGCATCGGGTGACGCCGTTAAGGACGGTGTGGCTGAGAAGCAGGAGAGCGACGGCAGCAAGGCCGTACACAGTGGAGGCGTCGGTGGTGTAAACGCAGAAAGTTCGGTCGTCGTACTCGTCGGGGAACACTTTAGCCTGAAAAGGGAAAACGAATAAGATTTCAGAGTTCAATTGCGGAAAGCAAAGGGAGAGGAGAGAGAAAAGGAAGGTAGGGTTACCTCGCTACGACGTCGTTCGGCGCCAACGGCAAAGACGAAGGCTATGAGATGCAGAGCGATGATGAGAACTAAAATGGTTATAGAAACTGCCATGATTTGGATTCTCTTCTAATTGTCTTTCTCTTTTTCTCTCACTCACTCACTCACTTCATTCACTACCTTTTTTTTTAATGTCTGTGTATGTGCTCCTTCATATGTTATGTTCATATTATGTCTCTCTTTAGCTCCGGCTTTTCGTGAACCTAATTCTTCCTTTTCCTTTTATTCCTACTTCTTAAGTTCAAACTCCTTTTTCTAAATTCATTACATTTGCAAATATTTCTTTCCTTTTTTTATATTAACAAAGATAAAACTAACATTTTAGATATTTATATATAATCTATCAAACAAAATTATCATTTTTAAAATCTTCGCTATAATTATTTTAAAATGTTAAATAGAATAAAATTAAAAAATATATATATATGAATGAGACAAAGTTGTATTTAAGCTTCCTGTTTCTTTGTTAGTTTGGCGTCTGAGTTGAGTTTAGGACTGACATTTGTGGGCATTAGTGTAAAAGTCTGTTTTGGTTAGAATCATTGTTTAAAAAGAAATAATAACTTAAGTAACATTTTCTTTAATATTTTTTTAACATTTAAAATTTATTAAAAACTATCAATTTTGATAGATTTTATTTTTAAATAAATAAAAATGAATGATGTTTAATTAAACATAGAAAGAAGATTAAATAATGAGACATAACCTTAAAAAAAAAAAAAAATTGATTGGTATTGGATACAGTGTCCGGAAGTACAGGGAAGATTGGTGAGTTTGAGCACACTAAGGGCGTAGACTGAAATCGAAACGACAAAGCGTGTAATGATTTATGTGAGTGTGTAGGTGTGACCCACCTTGATAATTAATTTTTCAAGTGGGTGTGGGGCCCATTTACTTACTCCGATCGATAACTGTGAATCAAAACAAAAATAGCTGGAACACGGTTGTCTGTCTGGTCGGAGCGCCGCTATCCTTCACCGTCACTACATTTCTATTTAATGTTTTTCTTAAGATTTCTTAATTATCAAAAATAACAAAATTTGTTAAGCACTCAAATATATTAGGCTCCGTAAACGACTATCTTTATTAATTGTGAAACTAACTAATTAAAAATTACCATAAATATAAATTTAAAATAATTAAAAAATATTATACATTACTTCATTCTAATTTCACACACTTGCTTACAAAACTTCTTGGACACTGCTTGCTGTGCGCAGAATTAACCTGTGAAATAGAAAAAACTGTCGAAAATTTTCACATATTAAACTTACAACTAGCAAACGACAAACGACAAACGACAAATGCAAGAAAAAACGCCTCTGTTATCACATTCACAATAAAGTTAACGGTTATGTTATTTTACAATTATGATTGTCGGTGCGGATATTGTCTTAAAAATCTAATTTATTACTTCATCGGTTTTTATTAATTGGTTAGTTCTATTAAATTTTATCAATTACATAATATTTTTAAAACTTATCTCTGTTATTTAAAATATTTTTAAAAGTTTATTTATAAATATAAAAGTAAAATAAAATTATTGAAAAATGTAAAAATAATTAAATAAAATAATATTTTTAAATTTAAATTTACTTATATTTAAAAAAATTAATTGACTTTTTGTTTATAAAAAATTAAAAAATATAATTTTAAGACAAGTTTATTACTATTAATTACATAATCATATATTCTTAATTTTGATAAATTAATTAATTAGATTTTATAAATAAAAATAGAAATATTAATATTTTATTGTAATATTAATAACTATGTTAGCATCAATTTTGTGAAAATGGTTTGAATCAAAATTTGAAATGATACTACGCCTTAGCCGCCAGCTATGAATTGCGTTTCAGCTTATCCGCGAATATCACCGTCATTGCGTATTTGACTGAGTAAACCAAACATCCCTCTTTGTCACATCATTCATCTTTTAATTTAATTCTATCTCGCCCATGTGAAGCACGTGCCTGTGTCTTACGTTCATCAAAATTTCACTTTCAAGGATAAATTTTTTTTAAAAAAAAAGGTTATGTATTTTAATTTTTAATGTGCAAGTAGAAAAAAAAAAGTCATATTTCTCTCTCTCAATTTGTCTCTTTCTTACCCCCTCCCTACTCTTACACCCTCTGTATGTTTTACTTTTGAAGAATGTTAATAGCATATTTTTTATTACTAACTTCGTTTCATATCTTCAAATATTTGTCTGTTTTGTTTTTAAATCTCAAAACAGTTGATGGTTTAGAATTTCAAATTTTAATTATTTTTTTCTCAATTATACTTCTATTTTGTTTTTTTAAGAAGAATTATACTTCTATTTAGTAGCTACTATAGTTGAGATGCGTAGGAATTTGAAATATAATTTATTGCTATTAGTGAAATATTAAATAAAACTTTTTAGTCTAAATTTATATCTTTTAAATAAATCATAAGAGATGTCCGTTAAATAAAATATCATATTTACAAAATTTTATGTATTTCAATAAACTTTTACTGATAAAAAAAGTGTACTAAAAATTATAATTAAAGAACATATTATTAATGTCAAACTCCAGGGAGCGACAAACCTCAACAAAAGTAGGAATGACGTGTTGTGTTTTGGTTTTTAACTTCTGATTTGCTTAGCCAAAAATAAAACTAAATTATTACCATTTGCAAGTGTCATGAGTGACAAGTTAACAATACATTGGTTCCCTTCCAATCATATAGGATCTAGGTATCTATCTTATCACGCTGGCATTATTGCCAAGTTTATTTTTTTCCCTCGTCTTCTTCCTAGTAAATCCGATAGAATGAAGTAGCATCTCGTTCATACATATAAGGTTGCGGCCATTGGCCAATATATGCTAAAACGTGTTAGTCAAATTTTATCACTGGTACTTTTTTATTTTGTGGTTTTATCTGTTCTATTGTCATGTTTCTTTTGTCTATGATATTGTTTTGGCCGAAGAGTTATGATATATTAAATATTTTAAGTGGTTTTACTCTTCTTCACTTTCACTTTCAAGTCATGACATCTGTTTGTGAGGGCCATCTTATAGTAATAATATGGATCTGAAGTTTGACTGTTCTTCAAGATCTGTCTGGTTTATTTCACGTTGTTTGCTTAAGATATATTTACCTTATTAAAGTAAAATTTCACTTCGCGTGTAGGATTAATTAGCACATAGTTTTTGGAAGAGTTGTTGTGAAAATGGGACTTGTGGAGCTTTTTGGGGTGGCATCTATGCCGGTGATCAAAGTACTACTGA
The DNA here is from genome assembly GCA_026544285.1 of Pachyrhizus erosus. Classification (NCBI taxonomy): domain Eukaryota; kingdom Viridiplantae; phylum Streptophyta; class Magnoliopsida; order Fabales; family Fabaceae; genus Pachyrhizus; species Pachyrhizus erosus. The sequence continues at coordinate 3,911 of JAMLFT010009700.1, read as the reverse complement.
TCACCGCAGTTGGCTTGCTTCTTGCACTGGATAACGTAAATTTATTGGGAAAAGATGCAAGGATACAAGTGAATCATGTAACTCCATGAACTATTAATGAAGTCTTTTCCTTTTTGTTTTTTTTCTTCTTATTTCCATGTGTTTATTATATATCTTATTGACAGCTGTGTTTCATCTACGACAGCTTGTACATTATGTGTTCAATCCTGCACTGGTGGGTGGTAATTTGGCCGACACGATTACTTTTGATAATGTTGTTTTACTGTGAGTATTGATTTTATTCAGAATTTTGGTCATATGTCCAAGAACATCCTATAAACTGTTACATTTTTGCTTTCTTCCTTTGAATTATGGTTTCTAACATTTTGGATTGTCATTTAGGTGGTTCATGCCCGTCAATATCCTCCTGACGTTTATTATAGGCTCTGCCTTAGGATGGATCGTTGTCAAATTAACAGGGGCTCCCAAACACTTGGAAGGACTAATATTGGGTGTCTGTTCTGCAGGTAGAATTTTCTCTTCGACAGTAATGAGTCCTGGAAGACAAACATGTAATCTATGTGATTTTTTCAATGTTTATTTCTCCTGAAATTTATTACTGATTGGTTAATACCAAAGACTAAATAGGAAAAGAAATCCTTAGGACACCCAAAAGCTGAAGACATTCAGAAAGAGATAGGAAAAGAGAGAGATGAATGATTGATATGATTGGTGACGAGATATGAAAAAAAAGAGATAAAGAAAACGAGGAGCATCAATAAAGTGTTTGTACTGTTTGAATGTCAAAAAATCAGGACTAGACTTATATAGTATATACCTTCTTGGCTACATGGCTTACTGACAATAAATAGTGTACCTGAGAAATCTCAAGGAAGTAGATCCATGGACAATTCTCTTGGTGTCTATATCAAGAGAGAGATAGAAAGAGAAGATAAAAAAGTATTGATATGATTAGTGATGTGCTGTGATAGAAGAGTTATAGTGAGAAATTGAGAGCGTAAATTAGGTGTTTGAACTGTTTAGGCGTTCTTAAACCAACACTCCAGTCTTAATTGCCTTAATATGAAAATGCTGCTCCAGCACCTGAAATATCTTATATGGTGTGTCTGAGCAATCTTAAGGAAAAAGATCCGTGGTCACCTCTCTTGATGTCTATACCAAGAGAAATACAGAAAGAGAGAAGAGATAAGTGATTTATATAATTGGTGATATGATCTAATTGAAGATAGAGATAGAGAGAAATGAGGAGTGTCAATTAAGCATCTAGATTCATAAATCAGCACTCCAATCTAACTTAACGAAAATGCTGCTTCAGTGTCAGAATACATTTAATTTTGCAAACAAGCACTCCAATTGGAAATGCAAATATTCTCCAGTTTCTGAATGAAATGAAGGTCCAATTAAATGTAGACATGAAAGTTGCACAAAACTTCTTGCTTCTTGTTGTCCTGTTGCTGCTTGCCATTATGTTTGAAATGTTTCATATTTTATCTAAAGCTCAAGCTGTGGCATCGGTTCTTGCCGGATACATCTTGTTGTTGAGCTTATTTTCAGACTTACATGAACAGGAAATTTAGGAAACTTGCCTATAATCATTATCCCGGCCATATGTAAAGACAAAGGTAGTCCTTTTGGAGACTCCAATGTCTGCTATCAATATGGAATGGCTTATGCTTCACTTTCTATGGCGGTTTGTAACTTCATCAGCTTCTTTCATATTAATTCTAAGTAACAACAGTGGGTATAAATGTGAAGTTTTCCAACCAAAAACTGAAAAATGAAAACTTTTATTTGGCTGTATTTATTTCCTTTTTGTTTTCTTAACTGGTATTCATTGGGAAATTGTAGGTTGGAGCTGTTTATATATGGACTTATGTCTACAACATAATGCGAGTCTCCGCAAGTATAGTCCCTAAAGAAGATTATAGAAGTAGCTCCTTCAAACTGGAGGCTTCAGGAGAGATACTAGAATACTTAACAGAGGAAGAGTCCTCAGAACCCGAAAATCCAGCTAAGGACAGCATGGATGATGCATACACCCTACTGCTTTCTTCAAATGAATCTGAGGAGAATGCGAAGGTTGCTATCAATAACATTATATATTTTATACTGATCGAAGGGGAAATTATGATCTTAGAAATTAGAATAGTTTTATATTAACATTATATATTAGAAAATTCAACTACAAAGGACCAACTTTTATATAATGCACATTTCAGAAATCTCATTTTACTAGGTTCCTATATTTCACAAACTATACTTACGAGAGTAAACAATAAAGGGAGACACCCAAGTTCTTGCTTGCTTACTTTTATTTTTCTCCCAGTGTCTAACAATTGACATATAATGAATTCAAATTGAATGTAGTAACACAAAATTGTTATATGAATCCCTAATCCTCAATTGTCTACAAATTGCAAAATCCTCACAAGTATTACCTAGCATCTTTGCATTGATTATCCCAAATTTATCTGTTTCTGTAGAACTCATGATTCTAAAATTCATCTGAGCTTCTGTCTTATGCAGGAGGATTACCAATCTAATGTTTCAATAAATTAAATTATATATGCATCATTGAGAGCAGTAAAGCTCCTCATAATAGTCATACAATTTTTCTTTCTTTTCATTGCAGGTACCAATCTCAGCTAAAATCAAACGCCTATTTGGAAAGCTTTTAGTTAACTCCAGTTTCAGAGCCATATTTTCACCAGCAACTCTTGGAGCGGTATGAAGCAATGTTTTTTCCCTTAGACATCTAGAGACCATATTTCCATTCCCTGTTCATGAACTGAACTGAACTTATGTTAGCAATGCATATTTAGTAATATAAGATGCTCTTACTCTAGCCACCGAGATAACTTTTTAAGTATAGGGCTATTTATTATTGATTAAAGTGGCCGCAATAGTTTCTTATGTTATTTTAAAAATATTCACATTTCAGATGAACTTTTTATTTTTGGTAATGCAGATTGTTGGCTTTATAGTTGGAGTAGTTCCTCAGATACGTAAATTGATGATTGGAAGCGATGCTTCACTTAATGTGATTCAAGACTCTGTTAACATGGTTGGGTATGCATCCCAAAACTTCTTTTTAAGATTTTGATAGTACACAAGGTTGAAAACCCAAAATCTGTGGATAGCTTAGGCCTTTGGCAGTAGTTGGGAGTTTTCAATTTTTAATTTTAAAATACAAATTATTAAAACAAAGTTTATTCAGATAAAATGGAATTAAGTTAGTTTTTTTAACTGATATGAAACACCATTTTCTTTTGATTAAGAAGGAGAATGAAGAGGATCCACAAGAAAAATCTTTCCCACTCGCGGGAGGAACGAGAATTTTTATCTTAGTTATTATTATGTTAAAAAATGTTTTACTAACATGAAAAATTAAAAATAATTTTTATTAAGAGAAAATATTATAGTTAAAAAATAATATTTTTATTAAATTATTCCTCTTATTATTATAAAAATTTATTCTATAAATTTACTTATTTTAATTTCTTTTCTTTTCTATCCATCCAAAGAAAGAAAGAACTTTTTCTATTTTTATTCATTTAAATAACCAATGTTTTATACTTTACTATTATTTTATTTTTTTTATCTTATTTCTTTTCCTTTCTCCCCCGCTTTGAAAGGGAAGTTTTTTTTAGCAGAAGAGGGATACAAAAATTTAATATTATTTTTTTGTTAATACAAAAAGACAAGATATTTTTCTTTTTCTAAATTTCTCACCCTCGTCATTTATTTTTATTTCCCTTCAACTAAAGTAACAAACAGCCAAGCTCCATATATAAAACCTCAACCCACAATACTCTCGATCTAATTCGTTGTGTCAAATTGTTGGAGAAAGCCACCATAATTTCCCTCTTCTATGAACTCAAAATAAGCAATTTGCGGAAGCTTAAAATATA
>JAMLFT010009699.1:0-12491 GCA_026544285.1 Pachyrhizus erosus | reverse complement strand
ATAAATAAAATACGAACAAAGAAATAAACATTTAAAGTGATTTAACGATGTTTTAACCACTTAAAATTGTAAGAAAAATAAAAAGAAGAAAAATAGAGAAAATTAAAAAAAAATCAAAATTAGGTGGAAAATGCTAGAGTTAATCAGAGCCAACTTATTAATGGCATTCCTACAAATATCTAGTAATCAGGAAAAATGAGATCAGTCGTAAATTAGTTTAATTAAGTTATTGCATCAAATTAGGGATTTGGAAGCCAATTTGGACAAAACTAAAGCCAATTAACTCCCTTAAAATTTTGGCTGAATCAATTAGGGATTTGATTAGGATCTTAATCACTAAATTAGCTAACACTAGATCTAGTGATGGTCCTATAAAAGGATCCAATATGCAACTGGTTTTGTTTGTCTCTATTCATGCCGTCAAAGCTTCCTCCTTCTCCTTGCAACAAATTTTTCTGTTGTTTGCCAGCCACCATACTCACCTCCCAACCCTTCAACCTTTTCCCCTACTTCTCCTTTTGTGATTTTTGAACCCCTAGAGCACCCATAGTTTATGTGGCATTGGCTGGAAAGAGAGGAGTTGTTGCTTGTTGTTGGAACAAAAACTACAACCCACCAAGTGAGTGTAGAAAATTTCTTGAGTCTTCACCTAGGTAAGGAGGATTTTTCCTAACCCATTCTAGTCTATTTTCATCTATTATATGAAGGGAATGAAGCCCTTAAATTATTGCTTGGTTGACTGATTTTTATATGATGATTTTTTAATATATGTGGCAGCACCTAAAAAGAGTGAGGTGCTAAATGTTATTTTGTGTTTTTGCAAGGTTTAAGTATTAATTCTCATAATATTTGTGTATGAAGGGAATGAAACCTTTAAATTATAGTTTGGTTGACTTGCTTTTATATGATGATTTTTAGATATATATGGCAGCACATTGAATGAGTGAAATGTAGAATGATATTTTGGGTTTTGGTAATGTGTATGTGGAGTACAAATGTTTATAATGTTGTGGAAAACTTGTACAACTATTTTGTGATGATTGTGTGGCTAGAAGTTGTTTATTTGATGGTGTAAAATGTGACTGCTTGTTTCCTTGGCTATAATACCATTCTATTTTTTTTACAACGAAAAATAGAGTTTGTAAATGGCTGAGACTTCAATAATTTATCTAGAATGAGATAATTCTTGGATTGGACAAGAAGAATTATTTTTAGAACCCTTAACATGTTAGTAATGACTAGTAAAAATTTCATAAGGTTTGGATTAATGAATAAAATGAAAAAAATAAGTTTGTGAAGGTGGTTTTACAAAAATGAAAATATGTTATAGTAAGGAGAAAAATTCAAAATTAAATTTTATGGTTAGATTGGCCATGTGAAAGGTTAATTTTTGACATCAAGAAACATAGAGAGACAAGGGAAAACAAGTAGGGATGAAAGAAAAGGAGTTTTGATATCTTTAAAAATGTGAAAAATAATTTTTGTGAAAACTAGTCCAACTGAGAGTAAACTTTTAAAACTACATTGATTGGTAAGGTATTTGAGCCTGAAACTTGGATAATTCATTTGAAAATTTAATTATAAAGATGTAGAAAAAGGTTTCACTCAATTCGAATTTTAAAAGAAGAAGAATAACTATTTTTAAGAATGTACTAAACCTTTTTAAGAGCTAAAAACCAATTTTTTAAATTATACCTATCTATAGCAAATTGGAGTGGAAAATCTAGTTGTTGGAACGAAAAATTTAATTATAAGAATGTAAGAAAATTTTTTCACTCAAATCGCATTTAAAATTAGTGAGAAATGAAAATTTTTAAAAGTTTAGACATATGTTTTCAAGAAAATCGATGTTTTGAAATATAGAAAAACTTACAAATTTTTATCTGGAAAGGTTGAGAGTGACTCTTGGCATGTGATTCTTGTTGTTGTTTAGAAGATTTTAATTTGGGAACAAGTTTCATAAGAATCAGAGTTAAAATGAACAAGAATGAGTGAATCTACAGAAGATTGTACGACAGAAATAACGCATAACATTATTTTTCAGAAAATTTGAGAAAGAATTTCCAAAATGGAATTGAAAATAATTTTTAATGGTCTTTTTGAGTCTTTTTTAAATATAATGGACCTTTAAATAAAATTTGAATAGTTTTCTATAAAAAATTTCATTAGAGAAAATTTTGACTTAATACGTATACTTGATGACTTAAACCTTGTGGAAATGGAGAAAACGCGAGGAAGGAACCTTTAAAAATAAATTCTCAATGAATTATAACACATCAAACCTAATTATATAATCATTAGAAGACAACTTTCCAAAGGTTTTCAGGAGGGTGATTTGTTTGATGCTAAAACGAGACCATTATTGCCAATAGGACCAGCCTAAATGAATTAATTTTTGAGTCTCAGTTTGATATTGTGAAATTGTGAACATTAAGAACTAGATGTATGGACAAGTTTCATGAAAGTTGATGAATTGTGAGGCCAATGTGCTTGTAATCACAGGACCTGATGATTGATGGTCAGAGAGTCTGATGTTAAGATGAGGGCACAATGACTATGTTGATGTGATAGCTAATGAAGGTGGGATTATGCCCCTGAGAAAAGTCATCGTGTTAGTACCAATGATTTGATTGAGACTTGATTGCGATGGTGATGGAGGTGGTTGACGATTGATACAATAAATTCGTGTGTAAGGAAATTAATATTGGAGATTGTGTGGGTTGACTACAAAATGGTATTTGAGAAATGTCCGTAGGCTTAAAGAGTTATAGGGTGTTGTGTCGAGGTGTTAAGTTGTGATAACTCTAAGGGCGAAGGGACACACGTAACCGAGTTGGTGTCCCCGACTAATACAAAGCATTATCATATTAGTCGAGAGTATCTTGATTTAAGTACCAGACAGGATATGTACTCTCAATTGTCACCTGAAAGCAAATAATGTTGAGTATATATTATGTAAGACCTCTGTGACTTGGAGTGTCAAGACACACTGTGGGCTCAAAAATATGACTATTTGTATAGTGAATAGGACATGACGGTGAGGATGAGAGTGAGTGGGTGTGTTTTTGCGTGTGATTGTGTAACTCAATTTGGACGGATGACTTACTTCTTACATCTCTATTTTTTTCTGGATATTGATGTCAAGATTCTATAGGTCGATCTTTTGTCTAGTAGTGCAACTCACAACCTAGTATAGAAGGAGGATCCATATGAGGATTCACATAGAGGGAGGAGATGATGTACAACTCATAGGATAGATTTATACATGTGTGTATATTATATGATTTACTACTACTGCTTTGACTAGTATACTTTGGATGGGTAAACTAGACCTTTCTTTTATATATGAGTATTGTAAATCCACTTTTTGAAATACTTTATTCTTTTTGCATCCCTAGTTTGAATATTATTATTACTTTTGGTGACTATGACATGAATGAAATACACTAATGTTGGTAAAAATGTATCTGATGGATTTCTTATGTATGTAATTTATTATTCTATGCATTAAGTTTTACATGAACAATTTGTCAAAAAAAGGAAAGTTAATTAGAGACGTCACATTTGGTTGGTATCAATGCAGTTTGTCCTACCAAGACTAGGTTATGAACTTAGCCATATGTGTGATGTGTGAAATTGTTTGAATCTTGCACTATTAAGATAGTAATGTGGGATAGATTGTTTGATGACACGTCAATTTCATGTAACAATGTCGTGAACAATTGTTTGGATCTAACATTGTATGTTCTAGATGATGGTGTTGGATGAAAATTGCTTGATATAAGCGTTTGTATGTTCGCTATAAGTCATAGTGTGGATATGATTGAATTGTGATGAATTAGTAAAGAAATTAACAATGGTAAGCCTAGACACATTGTTAAGAATTGTTGGCCACCTTAGGGGGAAATGACAAGCATAAGAAGGACCAATAAGAGTACGACAAACCAATCGGTGGGAAAACTTCGTGTTGAAGGGAAGGTGTTTGCCATGAGCGATTTTGAAGTTGTTTCATCTGATGAACTAATTTGAGGTAAGTGCATCATAAACAATAAATTATTGGATGTATTGTATGATTAAGGTGCAACACATTTCTATATATCATATGATTGTGCTAGATACTTAAAGTGGTAGATTCATCTTCCACACCAATTGTTTGGTGTAATGCCTTAATAACCTCGCTTAAGCGAGGTCCTATTCACTTGCTTAAGTTAGGTGACATAGGAGCAATATATCTCACTTAAGCAAGTCCAAGTAATCTCGCTTAAGCAAGACATAGTTATGCCTAAAAATAGTTTTTTTTTTAATTTATTATTTCTAATAATTTTTTTCTCTCGGTTTTGGGTTTCATCATGTCATTTTATATATGGCTCCTCCTAGGACTAAGAATGAATGTAATGGCCCTAGTAAGCGGCATAAGCAAACCATTAGGTGGGGGTCGAGCTCTATTGCCCCTCTCTGTGAATTTAAGGATGAGCAGGTTCTAGCTCGATTGCTAATTTAGAGGCATTTCCTCTCTGCTAATTGTGAGAGAAAGTTTGTTAAACTTTGTGATAAGGGATTCATCTTAAAGCGTAGGGTGGAGTTGGTTGTTGGTGAATACTGTATTTTTAGAGATGCTCTAATTAAGAGGCACTAAATGATCTTAGCCAAACCCACTAAGGAGTACAATAAGGTGTTGGTGAGGGAGTTTTATGCCAATGTTGACACTAAGGAGCTCTAGCATTGCCATTCAACAATACGTGGGTGTCACCATTCCATTTGATTTGTGGTCTATTAATAAATATATGAGTTGTTAGCTAAGGTTACCTTTCAAGGTTCTTGCTAAGTTTGATGAATGGTTGAACCACATAATCGATCACAATGTAGTGAGCATTATTATCTACATACCTAGTGCTCACTTTAATCCACCTAGTCAATACACAAGGGTTTTATGCCCCTCCATGGTTTAACTTACTCAGGTTTGTCTATTTCTACTTCTTTCAAATGTGAAACCAAAACTTCATACCATTAATGCTACTCGAGATGTCACATATATTATCTATACCATCATCAAAGAGATATTGGTGAAAATCAAGTACAAGATTTCCAGTGCCATGACAGACTTCGCCCTTTCTAACAAGGGCAAAGTGGGATTCCTTGCACTCATTACAACCATTTATAGGAATTAAGAGGTTAATATAGACGTCACTCCACAAAAGACCAAGTTGCATGCACTCATTGCCCTTGGTTGGATAGAGAAGTATTGCACCCTTCCAAATGGTGACATTCCTTCAAGGCTTATGCTAAAAAAAAGACCAGTTGTAGCTTGGTGCATACCATTAGCCTTTTGTTGTAGAGTATGAGACCTGTGTTGGCCGGCTAGTAGGACTTAGAGACCAACCTCATCCTAATTAGAGGGTGATGGTGGGTTAGTAGAGTATGATGAGAAGAGTAGAAATAGTGAGGACGTAGAGGAGATGTTTCAATGTTATTAGTCTTCTAAAGGATGGTATTTCTTTTCTTTGTCTTATCATTTTCATTATTTCTTTTATTTGTTGTTAATTTTCTGTCATTTTATTTTTTTAAGTTAGAACTTATTTTGAAATGCTGATGGTTTGGTTTGTACTTAGTAACTTGGTATGTGTGAGTATGAGATACTTTTGTGTTTGAGTTGTTATTGATGTGTGGATGCACTTATTTTGTTGTATGACAATTATTTATTGAATTTTATGTGTGGCAATTTGGTTGAGTACTTTGAATTCTCTAATGTGACAAGTTGAACGGGGATTGTTTGTTAAACACATTTGAGAGACATTATGGTTAATTGCACAATTGATTGCCCTCGGTCTTTTGGTTTATGTTAATGACATGTTTGCTTGGCAATGGTCAAGGCTTTGTTTCTTTTATAAACTTAGGCCATTTAGCTTACCATTAATGCATTATGTCTCTTGCACCCTACTTTGAGCCAAATAGAAAATCTTCTTCTTGATGTATGAACCCTGAACTTAAAAAGAAAGACAATTGTTTTCTCAATCCTAGGAATAGGAGAGCAACTTTAATTGATAAAGTCTTACATTAAGTTTAGGGTGTCCTGTCAAACACCTAAGAAAATAAAAAACAAAAGTATCCCAAGGGAAAGTTAGAGTCACAGTTAGTATGACTGCAAAAAAAAAAAATTCAAATGAGTAACATCAAGTTATTGCTTAATGTTTAAAAAAACAACATAAAAGAAAAACTCAAGAAGAGGGGACTAGGTGATGAATTGGAAGTAATTAATGGGTTGATTCATGTCTTTGGCGGTAAAATGGGATACTTGATAGGTTAAAAGAGATTGATGCTCTTATTTGCTTTCATATTCTTAAGATACTTTGAATTCCTAAAAACCAATATTATTTCTTAAGCCACATTCCAAGCCAATAAAAGTAGTTAATGGTTCTTACTTGCATGTTATTTAACTAATAACTTTGAGAGATGAAAGATAAATTTGTTTTGTGTAGTTTCAATGAGTGGGATAGAGAGAAACACTTACCTTATACATTTGTGCTTGAGTAAAACAACTTTGGTGAGGACTAGAGAATATTAGTTGTTCATCATTGCCAGCACTATTTTTTTCTCTTGGATTGTGATTCACATGATTCTCTTGTGGGAACTATATGTTGTTTTGAGCTCTACTTGAAAACTAAAAAAATGCATACTCTATGTTGTTAAACCATTGTGATTGTTATAGATTATTCCCTTAGTTCACTCTAATAAGTAGGTTTATTATTTATTTTTAGTTTAATTGCTCAAGGATGAGCAAGGTTTTATGTTTAGGGTGTTGATAATTGTCATTTATACTTACAATTTCATAGTATTTAGATAAAATTATTTAATATCTCTTATGCTTTTGAGCCTTGTTTGTACTAAATTTTTTATAAAAGTAAAAAAATAAAATTTACAATATAAGAGCTTAGTTTTTAGTATTTTGGAGCTTGATCCCTTTGTTTTTGTTGTTTTAGGGAAAGTTGTTAAAGAAGCACTCAAGAGGAGATTAAAAGACCAAAATATCACTAGAGGTCGCTTAAGGAAGACCACTTAAACTTGCATAAGCGAGACATTGCTGGAAATAAGGATTTGGCTTTGTCTCTTCTTGAGTTAAGTGAGTCTTTAAAATTGATAAAAGAAGCCCAAATTTGAAAGCCAGAGGTATAAAAAGAAACCTAGAGCATAGAAAATATATTTCAAACCTTTGCACTAGAAAGTCTAGGTAAGAGAAAGTTGGTTGTGACTTTCATGCTTGTATATTCTTCTTCGATGATCTCTTCATCGAATTCTTTCTTCCTCTTAATTATGAGTAAATAAGTACATCCTGCATTGGGCTTTAATGCAATCTTTCTCAATTTCATGTAAATACTCTGCTATTATTGAATAAAGGATTATTATTATTCCCATCTATGCTTAATGATTGTTGTTGGCTTGATCAACTAATTGCATGATTCTATGTGTTTAATTATAATTGAGAAATTCAATTGAACTATGAATTGAAAAGGGACTACCAGTAATTTTTATGGCTAGGGATAGGATAAAAAATCATTAGTCATTGTGAAACCCTAATTTTAATGTTGGTCACTTGGCTGCACAAAAATCAATGATTGGTGGTAAAATCAAGGAACTTGGACTTTTTCACTTAAGGAATTAAGGCTAAAATAGTTTTGTGATTGATGATAATAATAACTTAATTGAATGCAATTGTATAATTGCATGAAAAGACAAATTGATGAAGTTAAATTCTGGTGATCCCGTTCCATATGTAACAAAGACCTACTGCATACCACATGTTTGATAAAAGCACAACCCCTTTTTCCTTTCTTCCAATTTAATTTATTGTATTTTTACATTTCATTTCTTATACCCACTTTCATTGTCTACTTAAATTTTGTAAATACCTAAGTCTTAAACAAATGTCTATGAAAATGATACTATTTACTCTTTATTACTTGTATGATTTAGTAGACTTGCCAAAATTTCAACATCAACCTCATAATACTAGTATAAGACTTGTTTTAAGTCAACCTTTTGATTGAAGTCATACATTATGATGAAAAAGGAGAAAAGTGTAATTTTTCATAGAGTTAATAAAGTAGTTGTACCTTTTTGGTATAAATTAATAGTGTTGAGTCAGTTACAACTTTTCTCTTTAATCAATACAAGACAACCAAAAAAGATCTTTATATGAAAAAATTGCCTATGCATTTAATACACAATCAGAACAAGAAGAAGCTCATCCATTATGGTTATTCCTTATCAAGTATAATAGGAAGAATCAGAATAAGAAAGAGAAGAACTTTGTCCAAACCTTTGTTTTGATTTTTCTAAGTCTCAAACTCTTTGATTTTAGTGGATGTTATATAGGTTCAAACTTTCATAAACATTATTGCATAACTTTAGTATTTTCACTTAACTTGTGTATCCTCTCTTTGAGAGTTATCTTGTAAACCTTAAATCTTTATTGGTTTGTAAAAGCTTGGAGAGTTAGTGTTAAAGAATACTTAGGTTAAGTAATCTTGGGTATAGATCACGTTTTTATAAGGCTATAAAAGATTGTCGAGAATACTTTGTTACAAACAAAAGTTTGGTTAGTGAAAACCCTTCTAATTTTCTCTCTAGTTAGAGAAGAACTAGTATAAACCTCTGTGTTATTTTCTCTCAATCTCTTCTCTCCTTTCACACTTTCCTTAGTGGATGCTTTTAGTTTTTGAGCATATACATTTGCGAAGAAGTTTTTAAGTACACAAACATACAATTTAACCCTTCTTATATGTTATCTATTTATTTCATAAAATAGAAAAGGTATAAAATATAGATAGTGAAGTAATTAATGTAATACCCTAATATCTTTTTTATTATTTTAATAATGAATAAGAACATATGTTTGTAATAATAAATGTAAAAAAAAATTATTAACCGTTAGTACTGTTATTTATCTTAGGATAAGTGTTTTTAAGATAAAAGATGCATTAAATTAGTCACTATAAATAAAAAGTTCAAAGCATGTAAGCCTAATATTTTTTTAAAGTTAATCATTATTTCCCATTTTGTCATTAGACCATTCCTAATTGGAGCCCAAGTGTTTACTTAGCTCATCAAACTAGTAAAAACCCTAATTTTGCCTCTTGTTTATACTTCCACTAGAGTCATAGTAAGAACCTTAGTAATAATTTTCATCACATGTTCTTTGTGGATGCTTCTTTTTCATCTTCCTGGTCATGGTTTTGCCTTATTGAGGTAAAAAATAAGATTGTCTAGTTTTATGGGTATGATAATGGTTATAGATTAAAAGGTTGACTTTAATCCCTAATTGTTTGATATTATATGTTGTGTTATTATATTTATCAAGAGAATCTGAATTCCCTATTTGTGAAACTTTGGTATTAAATTCACAATGATAGATGATAATGTTTATATTATGTCAGAGTTAGGTAAATTATAATTGTTCCTACCTTATGAATGGTGTGAATTATGTTAATACATTGGCTTACCTATTATGATGAAATTATTATGAATCTATGTAACCATTACGACTTGTAATTGCTTGAGGATAGAACAAGATTATTGCAAAGATCAGGCTAGTTTAAAGCTTTTTCGTATTAGAAAAAAGGATCAAGTCTAGATGAAAATGACTTAGATTAATAATGTTGATCTTGTGGTAATGTTCCCCAATATTTGGCAAGTAAATTAAATCAAGCAAGTATCAATGATGAGTATTGAGTTATTATGTCAATAGGGACTTAAAAAATATTAGGTATATTTGACATATTTTGATACAAAGGTTTAGAGAATTATAAGATTTAGTTGAGGTAAAACACTAATCCAAGAAATTGTAATTAAACCAAACATAAGAGCAAAAGGTTGAAGTAAATACTTTTAGGTTTGTTTTCAAACACTTGGAATGAAGTAGAAATGATTAAAGTGTTATTTAAAGGATGTTGCGGAGGTTGAACTTTCAAGGACATCAAACACATGCAATTTTCATCAACGCACACAAGAATTCATCGATCCCCAATTCCTTAAAAGGTTGAGATTAAATTCCTTTAGTAAATCTGTTCTTTGATCTAAGAATTAAGAATGGTCATTAGATCTAAATCTATTCTTAGATCTAAGATTAAATTATTGCTCTGCTTCATATCTAAACCCAAAGATTTTCCTAACTACAATTCATATTAAATTATTGAAGCATAGAAGCGAAGCATGTTGTGAAAATCCTTAGGGCCAACACCAAAAACTAAGAATCTAGAAACTCATAACCTTTAAAATGAAGAAAATTCATGGAGGTTGGAAGAAGGAAAGGTGGAGAAACAATGAGAATGCTCTAAAGGTCTTTTTTGTACTTTTCTTGAGATAATTGTCCTTAGATTGTGAGCTAGTTGTGTTAGAGAATGTACAAAGGATGACTTTTATAGGTGCTAGGTCATAAGTGTCACACTAAGCACAAACCTTCTCATGCTAAGCATGGGTCTTCAAATATCTCAAGAGCTCCCAATAGCTTCTATACTAAGAACAAGATAGACTTGCATTAAGTGTGGGTTTTAAAATCAATTTAGGCTTTTAGTGGTTTCCAAAGTGCAACCAATGTGGCACTAAGCTTGGAATAGGTAGAGAGCAAACTCCTCTTAGAGTGCTTTATAGATTGTTGGCATTAAACGTAGGTCCTTTGGTGTTAATTGAGGCTTTATTCTGTTCTTCAAGATTAACTTCTTTTTCAAAAAACTAGATAACAATGTCCTAAACCTAAATGACCAATTGTTCCCAAAAAATAAGACTAAATAAGCATAAAAAAGTAAGGAAAAGATAATTTGGTTATCTCAATCAATTGTTATGTCGCTAGACATTCCTTTAGAGATTAAATTTAATCTTGTTGCACGATTTAAACATGTCATCCATAATGGTTCATGGAAGGTTTTTATTAAGTTGAAATCTAAATTTCTTTTTCTTGTAGAGGAAATTAAGAATATTGTAATCTCAACCCTGCCTTCTAATTATGAATTAGGATATCATTCAAAGAGAAATATATCAAATACTTGGAGTTTTTTTTTGTATATTATATGGATGATCCAATTCGTAAAGACCATGATTGGGAATTTTTTTTATTGTCTTCCTAATTCTTCCCATTTCTCGTTCTTTTGTATAAGGTTTAAGGACTCATCAAAACCTTTTATGACAATGACAGACACAAGAATTAGATAACACAAAAATATGATATGAACAAGCTTGGGAATGAGAAAAATACCAAAATTAGATAACCAAAAAGTGAGAACAAAAGAAGATTGAACAACATTTTTTTTCTCTATTCTACTTTTTTATTTAAAAACATTTAGAAAAATATATAAATGAATATTACTTTAATAATTTAAATAACTTTTTGGTCCCTATAAAATATGATTTTTTTTATTTGATGCCTTTTAAGTTTTTTGTTTGTCCTTTAAATTTTTTTTATTTTAGTCTCTACTTTTAAGTAATAGCGTTTACTGATAACATAACAACGATTTTGACAGTTTAGAAACTTATTATGTCTTCATGGAGTTTGACAAGACAGTCAAGTGTAATTTTTTTAGTAAATTGTGTTTTAAATCCTTATTTGTTCAAAATAATTAATGATGTTAAACTAGTTAATGAGATATTTAAAAACACAGTTTGACAAAAAAATTATATGTTACTACCCTGTTAGACTCCTTGATGATGTGACAAGTTAATAGATTGTCAATATTGTTGTTACATCATCTTTTAACAATGTTTCTTAATAATAAGGTATAAAAGCAAAAAAAAAATCTTTAAAGGACTAAAATCAAAACAAAATTCTTTAAAGGATTAAAATTAAAAAAAAAATCCTATTTTAAGGTACCAAATGTTATTTAATCCTACTTTAATTTAGCTTAGAAAAATAATATGCCAGTTAGTTAATAGTTAATTGCCTAAGATTTAGCTATTAATTTAAATGGTAGTTAAAATTAGTAGCAAATTTTAAAAAAATATTGTAATGATAACCATATTTAATTATGTACAATATGATTTTAAACTTAGAAGATTACTTTTCAATTACTAGAGAATATTTCGTATGTACACCATAAATATTGATAATTTATACGCAATTGTTATTTAATAGTCATTTAGACTTTGGTTTGGAATAATTATAAAAATTATGATTAAACAAGATATAAAATGATGATAAAAATGGGAAGTAAAAGTTTTGAGATCCTTTTATATTTTCCAAAATAAGAATAAGAATAAGAATAATAACAATAACAATAATAACAATCATAATAATAAGAATAATAATAACAATAATAAAAACAACAACAACAATAATAATAATAATAATAATAATAATAATAATAATAATAATAATAAAAATAATAATAATAAGAATAATAATAATAACAACAATAACAATAATAACAATAACAATAATAATAATCATAATAATAATAATAAAAATAATAATGATAAGAATAAAAATAACAATAATAACAATAACA
>JAMLFT010009698.1:0-12491 GCA_026544285.1 Pachyrhizus erosus | reverse complement strand
TTTTAATATTTAAATAATATGTGTGTTAAAATTCTAATCGTTACAATAAAAGTATTAAAATTTTAGTCGTTACATATAGAGGTCTAGAGATGGTGGGCGGGATTGCAATGTAGAAAAAAATTCTGATTCACCAAGGAAAGGTGTTGACAGAATGAAGAGATTGAGGAAGGGGGCAGTAGCTTGTAGGTCCTTTTATAGAACTCACATTAGGTTAAGATTAAGCCAATCTCCATGGTTAAGGCCTTAATTAAGTCCTCGATTTGGCTAGCCAAGCTTAAGTGATATTTAAGACTTCATTTTCATCTTAATGGGCTACCTAAGAACTATTCCTCTGCATTAACTTAATTAAACTAGTTTAGGCTTAGTCTATTTTTTCTTGATCACCTGATATTTACCAGAGTTATTCTTTGATAAATGATGACTATGAGTCAGACTCAATAGAATTTGATCAATCCTTTTTTTTGTCATTAAGGTAGAAAACTAAACCAAGAATTCTCTTTCTTTATCATCAATCGAATCACTGTTCAAGACCCAGGATTCTATTTTATCATCAATCCAATCACCATTCACGTTTTTTATTTTTCTTATCAAGGAATAGATTGCTTTACTTGGATGACTTAGATGTCTCATATTTTACATAAATGTCATTAATGAGTTGACTTTTGGTTAACTTCAGCATTTTTTACCTATTTTTGATTTTTTGATTTTCTCTAATTTTTTCCCTTGTATTTTTCTATTACTTTAGGAGGTTAATTCATATTAAATCACTTGAAATATTAATTTATTTGTCTACATTTTAATTATTTTTTTTTTATTTATTATTTCTCAAGTAATTATTAAGCACAAATATCAATTATTTCAAATTATTGAATTTCCTATTTATAAAATTGTGGATGTTACAAAAAACATAAATTCATAATTATCTAAAGGGTGAAAAAGAATTCAATTTTTAAATTTCACGTATGGATTTCTAATAATAAGAAATATTTATTTTAGGTAATATTTTAAATTTTTAAAAGAATAATTAGCTCTCAAATTCTGTTAAAGCAAAACTTATTTTTTGGTATAAGAATAATAAGATATTTCTTGTTTCAAAAGGAAATATATTGTAATGAAATATACAATATTCTTAAATTTCTTTTTAATTAAGAAACAATCAAGAAATAAACACATAAGTCTTGTAAAATTACAAAGAATGATGGTTATATACTTTTTGAGATATGTATCCATTCGAGAAATAGAAGATATAAGAAGAAGAGGGGAGAAAATCCAAGATCTAATAGGAGATAAGATAATAAATAAAAAAATTATAGATACCAAAATTCATTTATAAAAATTAATAATAGAAATATAATAAAACGTGTTAAATAATCACCAAACGTGACCTAGCCCAACGAACCTAACTTAGGGTGTTTTTAATTTTCGCGTTTCATTTTCCTTAAGTGCAACATTTTTAATATTTACATTTATTAATGCATTAAACCACTGCCCATGTGGGTGGCTCAGTTGGTTACTCACTCTTTTTCTCTCCTTTAGGGATGCGGGTTCAACCTCGTTCCCTCCCTTTTCTCCTACATTCTTTCCTTTTCTTTCTTTTTCTTTATTTTTCCTCTTTTTATTTTATATTTTCATTAATTTCAATTTTCTGTTCTTAATTTTTATAAAAAAAAAATCTTTCTAAATTCTAAAATAAATCCTATAATTCAAATTATATTTCCTCCACTGAAATTAAATTCTCTTTTATGAAAACCATTTATCTTGATAAAAATTAATTTATTTTGTATAATAATAATTATTTAATTTTACTTAATTCTTAAAATTTTATTTTAAACTTCAGAAAATTTTATTTTCACTTTGCTTCTAATTCTTCTTTAGTTTTATTCTTCCTTTTATTTATTTACGGATTAAAATTCTTTATATTTATTATTATTTCTTTTAAATTTCAAAATTTTTTATAAATAAAAATTCTATTTATCCTTTTCTTTTCTAAATTTTATTTACTAATATATTTCTAAATATTTTACACATATTATGATAAAAGATAACTTTTAGAATTATAATATTATTTATAAAAGTTTGGGATGTTACAACTTCTCCTTAATATAGAATATTTTGGAAACGCTTGAGGGACAATTCTACCTAAGAAACTTGAAAAATTACTCCCAAAATTAGGAGATAATAACCTCCACCGGAGCGCCGCCACGAACTCGTCGGAGAGGTAGAAGGAGCTATTAATTTGTCCCAAATTTCTTCTATATAAGTTTGAAATTTTGTTTTCTATGTTTTTCTAATTTGAATCAAGTCAAAATGCCACAAACAAAGGGCTATTAGGACCCTTCACTACCTTTTTCTACTAACTCTGGAGGACTTAATCGAAACGTATCATTCGTTCTATAATTGTAATTTGGGTGATGATTAGGAGTACATATTTTGATCTGGTAGAAGACTCAAATACTCTCCATCGATCTTGGTAATGCTTCGGGACGTTCGGGTTGCCAAGTTGGCTCTGTGTAATCCTCTTTTTAGAGCGGTTCACTAACTTAGTGCCTCTACACCTCCAAGGACTTTCACAACCTACATACATTCCTCAGGTACCTATTGTAGCCAACCTATTGCATTCCTTCAATCTTGTATCTTGCATGAATTACTATTAACGGCTACTTCCTGCCTTTTTCGATCAAGTCTCCAAGTACAAGATCCAACTCACATCCTTTGATGTGATATCCCGTCTCATATCAAATATTTCATTCATAACAATATCAATTGGCCAATTTATCAATTATCTTAGCTCTTTCTAGCCAAAGATCATTATACGGGAGGAATCATTACATCATGGAGACTTATCAAACTTATCGTAGTCCTTTATATACTATTATAGGGTTTATCATTTATGTTTTACCCATTACGGATAGATATAGGACACTTTTTAGTCAAATAGATCATGATAAAGAATGAATTCTATAATATTAACAATCATATCACACACATAATCAATAGAAATTATTGTTTTATAAGAATGACTCAAAGTTTCATTTTTTAACTAAAATTATAAGTATATTAGCAAGTTTTATCCATTTATATTAAAAAGGGTATTTTAGTAAATTTACTTGTCTTTTTATAACTACATCTGTAAATTTCTTTTCAATTCATAAGTATTTAGTAGTTAATCCCTATAGAGTAATATCATTCTTATATTATGAGTTTAGTTTATCCAATAAGAAGGGTATTTTGGTCATTTTATTTTATCTATAATTCCACAATTCAAATTGAGATAACTTACTTCCTAAGGATGTATATCTTATTAAATCAAGAAAGTTGCTTATAATTTCAAAAGTTTTTAGTATAAATGAATTAGGGGTATTTTGGTTGTTTTCATTTAAAATTTATTTTAGTAATTTTTCTCACAGTTGATGTTATCAATGTTGTTAGTTTACTTAGTGATGGTGTAAAATAGCCTTATTATTAATTCCCTAAATTAAAATAACAAAAACAGCAAAATTTTGAAATTTTTAACCCATGGACATTTTGGTAATTTTCACCCTAGGGGCAAAATAGTCATTTGACCAACTTCTTCTACCTTGGGAATAGAGGTTCTGTTTTGGCTCGAAAACATTTTAAACTCTCCAATTCCTTCTCTGCTTCTTATGCTAAAGTTGTGTTATTAACTTCAAATCATATAAAGCTAGATTTAACCATTTTATAGTGCATTTTACTAGGTTTAAATGAAATTATAATGGAAAAATAAGAACATACTATGTAAAATCTATTTATGATCAATTTCAAACTTCTTCTAATGATTTTGGAAAATTCCATGCTCAGAATACTTCGAATATCACTAAAGAAGCTCAACCTACCTAAAATTTCAACTGAAATGGCATAGACATGAAGAATTAAGTTTTTAAAATTTCAAATTTTTAGAGTTTCGGGTTATATTCATTTTTAGTGAATTCTTTTTTCGTGGAATGTTAAACTTTCATAAATCCAAATTCAAACAACTTAGAACAATTCTTGCAATCAAATTTGAAGAAAAAGTAACTCCTTCTACCTCAATTTTGATTTTTTAACAAGAATTTGCAGTTTCTGACAAAGCTCCAATGACCTTCCAAAATCATTATTCTTTTGTTGTTTCTTCCAATTTCTTATAGAACTGAAGTAGAGCCTATTTCGAAGCTTTCTGAATTGAAACAAACCAAGGAGGATGACAGTTTAGAGAGAATTAAGGAAGACAATATTTTCGAATTTATGCTTCTCGACGTCGACCCTGAGGATGATTTTATAGCCTTTCCTCCACCCCAAACTTATCTTTCTTTTCATTCCTTGGTGGTAGGCATAGGTGTGCTGAGTAAGAAGAGTTCACGAGGTAGGCTGGGTGGATATTGGTATAGGAAAAGCTTGAGGTTGAAGATGAAGGTGCCATGGTGGTTTAAGGAAAACGAAGGAAAGGGTATACGTTTTGATTTCCGCTAAAATGCTAGCGATGGACCTAGCGATTTAACTGACAAACATGTTTATACTCACACCAATGATCTCTACCTGCACGCACAACAGTTCCTCCAAAAATCCTTGCATCATCATTGCTATCTCTAACACCAACCTCCTTGCCTACACGTCCTTCCTTGGCTTCGTTGTCATTCCCCCACACAATTGCCTCCTTGTCGTCATCCTATACTCAACCAAACCCCACGACCTTTTCTCTCTCATGTCACTAAGTCCAACTCCACTTGCTTCAACAAAGTCCAAGGATGGAACATTGACTTCTGCAATGGAAATCATTGGTGCTGCTTGATTTGTAAGTTCACATTGTGTCGTAAACCTTTATGCAAAACTCACACAAATGCATAACCATGATGAAGATTTCTACAACGTCAACGACAAAAGGTTCCAACTTTGGCTTCTTTAGATGCGAAGATAGAATTAGTTAGATAAAGGCATTGCCATTAACGATGATTTGGTGGAATATTCATTTTGGAAAGAAGTGGAAAAAAGAAATAAAATAGAGAAAACATAAGAAGATCTAAACCATTTAATTTCAAAAAATATGTATCTAATGGTGAAGAGATATATCTCATGATTGGAAATACGGGTTACTCTCCCATCCAAGAATTTATCCATTAGATGATATTTTAATATAATTTCAAATGAACTAAATGATATTTAATTTTTAAAAATTATGATTAATTGAATATAAAAAATATAATTAATAATGTAAAACACAATTAATACCAAATTAAATATTGGTGCTAAGAAATAATTCATAGAAGTTTATTTTCATGGCAAATATTTTAGTTTATTGGCTTTTATAACCCGTTAATTAAGGTGGTGATGAAAAGTTACTCACATTTTGAAAATAATGACAAGAAAAATAAAGAAAAATTTAACGTTAATAGTTATATTATCCATGTTTTCAGTTTATATTCTTTTACCAGTTTTATAATATTTAATTTTTTATTAGGATTAAATTAATAATTAACATAGCTATTATTCAATTAATTTAATTATTCATCATTATATTGAGTAATTGAACATTTTCATATTTATAAAAGGGATAAAAAATAAAATAATTAAAATAGTTGACATGTCTTTATAATTATCATATTACTTACTTAATATTATTGTAATAATTACTTCATTTAAACATGAATGTTCCTAATAATTTTAAAATAATTATCGGAATATTTTTTAAATATAATGTATTTCCTAATAATGAATATTTTTAATAATTTTAAAACAATTATTTAAAAATTAATTTTGCTCAATATTAGGTAGACAAATATGATTTGATATAAAGACAATAAGTATATCTCGTGAAATTAGAAGATTCATGTATATCACTTTAAGATTGATATAATTAAATTTTATTACTGTTAATCACAATTAGTTTTTATTACGATTTAATTTTGAGGAATTCTATCAATTGTATAAAATAAAATCATATCAATGGCCAATTAATTCCAATTGGAAGAGTTGTTATACATTTTTTTCAAATTTTAAATTTTGCACAATTAATTTCACAAAGTAATCCTCTTATCATATCATATCATGATATTGTTATTATAAATTAACATTAAGTTAATTTAATTTATTAAAATATTTTTAAAAACATGATCTTTTTTACTATAGTTATGTTTATTATTATTAAAATATTTTAATGTCGTTCATTTAAGGTTAAAATTAACTTGTGTTAATCATTTTATAATTTTGTATAATTGTCATAAATATAGTATTTTAATTTGAAAATTAATTAATTGTTTAAAATTACTATAATTGACTTAAATTTTAAATCTAACTTCATAGTTAATAAAAAAACGTTAATTTTAGGAAAACTAAATTTGTACCTTTATAAAAATATTAATAAAATTATTTAATTAAGAAAACTAATTAAAATTATGATATTTAATCATGATATTTTATTTAGTCATAATAAGATAATTACAATAATGTGACATGTGATCAATTCATTATGTGATCTATTCTATTTAATATTAATAATCAAGTTTTATAATTAGTAAATTATAATATAATATCTAATGAATTTTCCTTAATAAATTAGGCTAATTTGGTTTGATTTTTTTATGCATATATGAAAAACTGGTACATATAATTTTAAAAAATTTATAAGTATATCTTGTTAAATTCTAAAAGTATTCATGTATATCAATTTTATTTAATCTTAACTTAGGACAAGTAACTGGACATTTTTAATAATTGTATATATTATATTGATTGTTTTTGTCTAATTTTATTAAAATTAAATATCAATAAGAAGATGATCAAATAATTCATACTTTAATATAATTTGAAAAGTATATATTATGTCACTTTTGATCTATATGAATAAAGTATTTAATTTTTTTATTAATATAAACTTTGATAAATATGATTTATATGAAAGGAATTCTCAATCCAATGATGCGTTTTAAAATAAATTATGCAGTTAAAAGCTATTGAAAGGTGTAATAGTTAGTATGACGTACACTAGTGTCATTTGATTCCTTCTCATATATTTTGTATGCATAATTTTCCATAATAATTTTATATTTAATTTTCATAAATTCCTTTTTGTATTTATATGTTTTATTTATTATCTTAGCTCTTATTACATCTTATATTTTCTTCCATCTTCTTTTTATCTCTCCTATAGTTCAAAATGGATGCATATCTCAAAATGTATACAACCATCACTATTTGTAATTTTGTAAGACTTTTCTATTTTTTCTTAATTTTTTATTAATAAAAAATAAATTAAATAATATTATATATTTTACTATAATATATTTTCTTTTGAAGTAGGAAATATCTTATTATTCTTATACCAAAAATTCAATTTTTCTTAAACAAAATTTGAGTGCTAATTATGCGTCAAATATTTAAAAGGTCCCTCGAGCATTGCAATTATGCAATTTATTCCCTTGAGTTTCAATTGAGTCCCTCAAGTATCACAAATGTGAAATTTTAGTTCTTCAAATTTCAATTGTGCAATTTTAGTTTATTAAGTATCACAATTGTACAATTTTAGTATCTCAAATATTACAATTGTACAATTTTAGTGCCTCAAATTTCATAATTTTAAAATTAAAATTAGCTTTTTTGGGACTAAAATCACACAATTTCAATACTTAGGAGACTCAAATTATACGATTGCCATATTTAGGGATCAAATTGCATGATTACAATACTTGAGTGGCTAAAATTGCACGATTACATATCGAAGAGACCTAATTGACACAATTAAACCTAGGGGACTAAAATCGCACAATTACAACACTTGACGGATCAAAAGTACAATTAAACCAAATATTATCTAAGTAAAGATTTCTTATCATTACAATTGCTTACTTCAAATATAAAAATTGAACCCTTTTCTCCCTTTACATCGTTATAATCTTATATTGTTTGTGTGATTTATATAAATCTTAAATATGTTTGTGGTCTCTGAAAAATTCACGAAATTTGTTTTTGGTTTCTAATAATTTTTTTACATTTGATCCCTAAAAATTTGTGAATTTTGCATTTGGTTTGTAATTCTTTTATTTTTTATTCCATCCCTACCATTGTGTTGGCTTTGTTAAATGGTCTCTAAAATATTTTCATAGTTTTCCTTTGGTCTTGAATTTTTTTCTTTTTTATCATAGTTGCCAACATGTTTTCTATGAGATGGTGATGGCCATTATAATAAAGCCAAAGTAACGACAAGGACATAATACAAAATAAGTATTCTTTTTAGGGACTATTTGACGTCCTTCTTTAAAATGATAATTAATCTATTAATTTTTTTAATAATAATTATCATGGGCAAAATGAGAATCTTTGAAAGTATTAATTTGATTTTAATTGCAAATTGTGAATATGAAAAATTTTATTTTTAATCATCGCATTGAATAAAAACATGTATAGGAGAACAGTCTTATATACTTGTAGGATACCAAAAAAAAAATTCTCAAAATACTTCACAAAATTCAACATCATACGTCATCAACAACTACATCTCATCTCATTTTTAAATTGAAGTTAGTTAATTTAATTATGATTGAGTTTATGAAATTTCATGACATAGGATGAGTATTTTGTGTAAAAAATTAAGTAGGAAGTCAAAAAAAAAAAACTAGTTAACAAAAACTAATGAAGTTTTTGTAAAATAAATCCTCTATTTTTATGCATACATTATGGAAACAAAAGAATAAAATTACACTAAATGGTAACTAATTTCGTTGAGAAAATAAGTTATTTTGATGATAAATTAAGTTATCTAAAAAATTAATTTTTTTCAATTAAATTGGATATAAAATGAGTGAGAACGAACAATTTTGTGAAAGGATACGATATGTAAGAAACGTGTAGTGACAACAATTTACAACGTCAAAAAATGTGATGCAACAACATTCTAAAAATGAAATAATGATTGATTTTAGTTTATATATGTATGAGAAATCTTTCAGTAAAATTTTTAGCGTGTTTTGACTATGAATGATAAGCTACAAGCATTTTGTCAATGCATATACATGTTTATGCGAGATTTTGAGTTAAATCACAAAGTTTAATTTTATAAATGAGAATTTATGATTAAGAGGGGTAGTTGGTTAAGAATGATTTAGTTACATGATTAGAAAATATTTGAGGATTAATTGTACAAATCTCAATGACATATTAAAAGTATAAAAAAAATGTGAGACTAGTCATGACATTACGGTTTAATTAATAGGATTCACATTTCATAAAACTTGAGATGCTGGAAGGAGTGACTAATAATTTGAAATACCAATAATATTTGTTGAATTTTTATAGTTAATTTAAATTAGTGAATTTGAAGGAGGTGTAAGATTTAATTAGATGTAAATCTCTTGAGAATTGAGATATGATAATATATTTGATTGTTTTATTTCTTAAGGAGTGTGAGATATTGCTATAGGTGACAACACTCTTGATGCATTAATAAAATGATTATTTTTCATCTATGGATCTAGATGAATGAGATATTGGTTTGTCATCTCTATAAATTATGCAAAGTGGTATGCCATCTGTTTCTAATTTGAATGGATGAGATGTCTTTGATGGACAAGCAAATGAATGTTACATCAAGATTTGGGGTATGATGAGTCTCATTTCTATTGTAAATTAGTGTAAGGTCAGAGAGCTTGTGGCCATAGAGCTTAAGGTCTTCAGCTCGGATTATGATGTTGGATGCTTGAGAGCCTAAGGTTGTAATACTTGGGTGTAGCACAATGACCCTTATTGATATGATTGCCTATTAAAGCATATTGTCTACCTTGTGAATGTCATCATGTTGGTACCAATATAATTGGAGGCTTGGTCATGGTAGAGTGATGGAAGTAGTTGTCAATTATTACATAAAGTTATTTGTGTGAGGAATTTAAGAATAAAGTCATATCAGGTTGACTAGAATATGGTGCTTGAGGAATGTCTATAGGCTTATGAAGTCTTAGAAGGTAATATAGGGTGCTAAGTTATAATAACTCATGGTTAGGGGACTCATACAATCTACTTGGTGTTCTTGATGAATATAGAGCATTGCCATGGTTGTTCAATAGTATCCTAATTCAAGTACTAGATAAGATATGTCCTCCCAATCATCACCTAAGAATAAATGATCATGAATATATTGAGTGTAAGTCCTCTGAGATTTAGAAGGTCCTCAAGCATGGAGATTCCAAATGTTCATGTTAGTAGAGCAAATACGATGTATCAACGAGGACTGGGATACAAAGATTACATTATAGTGGTTGGTAAAAATAATGCACGTGTGAGTCATGTAATTGTTTTTGTTTGTATGACTCTAAAGTGGGCGAAAGACTCACTTCATACATTTTTTTTCAAATGACAATGTTGCATTTCCATCAGCCATTGTATCACCTAGTCATCCAGCCTAGCCATCCAGCCTAGTGATGGGCGATGGGTACGTGACCAAGAGGCCACCTTTTCTAAGTTAGTACATTTTACTTTCTTGTTGCCAGATGACACCCAACACCGAAGAAAAGTTCATTATCCCTTATGTAGATGTAGAGGTTTGCTAGTGATCTACTAGTGATTCTAGCCTAGGTGTTAACCCTTGGTTATGTTCAAGAACCAACTCGCCCTATTTTGACCCCTTCTAGATTCATTATCCATTATGTAGATGTAGAGGTCCTTGAGCCCTCAACTGATGTCCCATCTCCTAGTAGCATCAATTTTGACACGACATTTCCTTCTTTTAATCCTTTCACTATGTGTGGGTTCTTACTACCGGAATGTTTGGTATATTGGAGTGTGGCACATACTTCCATTGTCGCTATCGAGGAGGTTGGCTCGACAGTGGACATAGAGGAGGGAGATGAGAAATCCTCAAAGAGGGAGGCATCCTTAGAAGATGAGGATCTCTTTAAAGGGTCAACTTAGAGGAACACGAAAGATGTACAATATGGGTTTATGTATAGGGTTTATGATACCTACTTTGACAAGGGTACATACTAATGTGTAGACTTTATTCTTTTGGCTAACAATGGTTTATATATGTTGATTTCAAAACTCTTGGTGGTTCCACCTGTGTTAATACGATCGAGAGATCGATTTTTCCATAAGAAGTGGGAGCTACCGGGGCTGCATGAAAGAAAGTGAAATGAACATATCTAGTATAGGTGTACAGTTGATATAGTGGATCTCTAGTCCACCGCCCACATAGGGGAGTTATTGACAGATCAAACAGTTTACTGATCCTCTGGAAGGTTTGTTAGCACTCGGAGCTTCTTTCTTGAGTGACCAGCAGTTGGTTTTCAAGTGTCCTCTTGTACCACAATTTTGACAGGTAAGGATTTGAGGACATTCCTTTTGAAAGTGTGGTCCTCCACACTTGAAACATCGTATTGTGGTTCCTACAATGTTGGGGGCGGAACTTACCACACTTTGGGTTCTAGGAAGCGTATGTTTATGAGGATTGTTTGGATTTTGATATGGTTTTCTTGAAGGTTAACTAAAAGTTCGTCTAAGATTCCTTGATGGACCTCCTGACCTCCATTAGGCTTGTCGGGCCCTACAATCCTCTTCGTAAATTCTACATTTACTAACTAAAGTAGGAAAGTCTATAATTTAGAGATATCCTACTGCTTGCTTAATATCTGCCTGTAATCCATTTTCAAATTGTGAGCAGATAGCTATTCCATCATATACCCCAAAGTAAGGCCAATATTTTAATAGGGCATCAAACTTAGTTGCATATTCCCCTACCGTCATGTTTCCTTGCTTCAATTCTAAAAATCCCTTGGCTTTCTTTTGTCGGTAGTTTGCTGGGAAATATTTTTCTAAAAATTTCTGCCTAAAAGCTTCCCAAGGTATCACATTATCTATTCTACGCAGGGTAGGTTTTGTCACATTCCACCAATTTTCTGCTTCTCCAGTGAACATGAAGGTAGCAAAGTTGACCCTATGTTCTTCTATGCAAGACATTGCTGTAAAAATCTTTTCAATTTCTCCAATCCAATTTTGGGCTCCCTCAGGGTTGAAAGATCCATTGAATCTTGGTGGGTTATTTATCCTGAATACTGCTAACCCTTTGTACTCAACAGACTCTTCTTCTCTTTCCCTAGTCATGTGTTCTAACACCTGACTTATCCTCTCTAGGATATTTTGGATATTTGGGTTGGTAGGTCTTCCTGTCATTTTGTGCCAGAGATATAACTTATGGTTAGATTCAAAAAATATTCTAATAATCAATCCATGTCTTATAAATCTCTAATTCCTAGTGGGTCCACACCTAAGTCCTTGTAGGATGAACTGCTTTGATACCATTTATTGTAACGACTACTTTTTCATTACTCAAAATACACATACATAAAAGCTACTTTGTTCTACTAAGTGAAAGCTTCTAAGTTACATTGTTAATATTACAACAAAGGAAACTTTAAATGTAACATCCTATTTTTCCTAAATTAATAAAAATATTATTATTTCTTAAGTAAATAAAGTAGTTAGCTTAAAAATAGGAAATTATTTATTATTTAGCA
>JAMLFT010009697.1:0-12492 GCA_026544285.1 Pachyrhizus erosus | reverse complement strand
TTTTAATATATAAATTATATTTTAAATTTATAATAGATAATTTATATTATACTATAAAATTATTTTTAATTATTGATAACTCCTATAAATATTTTCTTTGAAGAATAGTACCACAAAATATTTTCATTTAAGTAATTATTTTAAGATGTGTGTGTGTGTTTTATACTACATGTAAAAGGTGCAAAATATCACACAAATTGTGTCATAGGTTTTGAATACTCTACTGGCTGCAGAGTGGTGACATTAAGTTTTGCAACTTGCTAAAACTGTCAAAGGGAATCCTTCTGTTTATTATTACAAATGGCGGATTTTTGGCGGGAACAATTGGGAACATGTTCTGGTTAAACTAAGCTTCGTTTATTAATACGTAGTGGAAATAGATTAAACTAAAATATTTGATAAATATTAGGTTAAGCAAAAAGTTAGCTAGCCAATAAACCGACCTATAATTAAACTCTTGATATTGTAGTAAGCTGTAGTTTAAAGAAACTTTGTTCAGATGCTGTTTACACAAATATGTGAATTAAAGTCTTTCTTACCTCGTTAATATTAGAAAATAATTATTTACTAGAATAAACACATTTTTAAACCCAAATGACGTGCTTTTGTACACATAAAATAAGATTTGGAATCACACGTGACGTGAAATAAGGTTTTATCTAAAAGAATGGAGATGCATGGCAGGATGTCGTTTTAGGGTCAGCTTAATTTCCAGAACATGGCTGCTGTGAAGAAGGAACTAACTGGGATGGCATATAGCGAGCAATAAACAACATGACAATTGACTTAGAGCATCTCATGAGTTAGATTGTAAGGTTAAGCAAAGTTATTGCTTAACATTTTCCTGTTTGGTTTAAGTATTTATCGTGTTTTAATGCATGTTGATGTTCAGTTAAACGCAATTCTACTTAGAGGAAGCTTTCACGTTTAACTTGCTTAGCGTCAATACGAACACAACTTAAGTGTGTGTGTGTGTGTGTGTGTAGTTGGAGAACTATACAACGCGAAAACAACACCGTAGTTGCTTTAGTGTTTTTGTTTTGGAATGTCAACACTTACCTTGAATCAAGTCATCAAACTTCAAAATTTCAAAGTCTCCCTATAATCTTTGATTGATTAGCTTGCGAGCTCTAACCTTCACTCTTAATCTCCTTCTGGGCGTCTCAATGTACCCTTGCTTCTCACATCCTTGTCTTTGCACTCAAACGTCGTAAGATTAGTGCAACCACACTTCTCGCACCTTCATGAAATAGAAATTAACGATCCCACACTTCCGCAACTAAAGTAGTGGCTATTATACCGGTCAACTAAAGTTAAATCACGTGATGCTACAATGCCTTTACATAAGCATTTGTAGGGTATTTTGCCAAAACTAAGTAAGGTACATCATCAATTTTTTTAACATTGTTAAAAGTGCATACAATACAACATGATCTAAATTCTACTCCAACACCATTGTATGTGTAAAGAATACCAACATTGTCACGCAAAAATTACAAAATAGCCATGGAACAACAAAGAACAAAATTACACAAAGATAAAATAATTTAGCTAATTAGAAATTATATCCATTATATATGTTTTTTAAATATATGCTCACAAACAATTAAAATCCCTAAATGACATAAAAGAAAAACACAGAATCATAATCAAACACTCATTTAATCAAATCACAATTACAATAAAAATAAAATATTCATAACTCATCCAATCAAATTCTAAAATATATATATATATATATATATATATAAATATTCACAACCAACTAAAGTTTAAGACCAACCCCACTATCTTCCCCATAATCATATCCACAAGTAAAATAATTTCACCTCTCTTGCCTTGAAAGACACAGTTCCATGTAAGGATGTAAATACCTATGTTTTTTAGTTTTCTTTTCATTCATTCATTTGCGATTTTTACGGTACAATTTTTAAATATAGCAAAAATAGTTAGTTTAAGAAAAAAAAAGACTAGATTTTAAAATATCTTGATAGTTTTTTAGAATAAAATTGGGCATTTAAAAGTCCAAAAACATGTAATTCAACTTAATTATTTATTTGATTAAAAGTAATAATATAAAATATTTAACAATTAATAATATGTATATATTCATACAAATATATTTAAAAAATTAAATATTTCAAAAAAAAAATTAAACTAATTTATATATAAATTAATTTCATCTTATAAAAAATTCATTTAATATTTTTTTCTTATTTTATTCTCTTAAAAGTAATTGCGAAAGAATTTATCCAAAAACACTGTACTCTAACATGACTTTCGGTACGAAGAACTAGTACACACACTGATACAACACACATGAGAGGTTATTGTATGTTTACAGAGCAAATAAGTATCTAAAGAAATTAAAATGGAGAAATAATCTTATAATACAAATTATTCTTCTATTTTTGTACAATTTTTTTTTCCACATTATCATTATCCTTGTAATAATATTTCTACTGCTAAACGTGGCAGCATATTTCTATCTAGCTAATCTTCAAGCTCAAGTTAAACTATCAATAATATAATACACTTTGTAATGACCATACAAACACTTTTTATCTTTAATAGTTGTTTATGGTTAGAGCAATGAATATAACGTTACTCTGGTCAATTCAGATTATATACACTATTCATGTTTATGCGTGTCGCACTTTCATTTTTGCATAGCAAGCCCCATGATCTATAAGTTGTTCTGCAACACACGTTGTCGTTATAGATGTTGGCTTTTGTTAAGACGTTAAAGCAAGGTGCCGAATTAAGCATAGCCAATCTCCAATCATCACTTATCAGAATCTCTCCTTTTGGTTGCGCACTATATAGCCATTAGTTAGTGAAGAACAATAATTTGGGAATTTACGACTTTCACTTACCAAAATCCAACACATACAAGACTAAATTGATAAATCGAGCCATTTTCCTTGCGGTTAGCATCATTCCAACAATTTTTCATGTAAATGCCAATGGATTTAATTTTGTTCCTTGTCTAGTGCTGTTTTCTTCTCAACATTCATTGCATCTCTTTATCTCATTATGTGCACATACCCATAAATTAAGTCTATTAATTAATTGGTATTTATGGATCAATATTTTATTTTATG
Organism: Pachyrhizus erosus; assembly: GCA_026544285.1. NCBI lineage: Eukaryota > Viridiplantae > Streptophyta > Magnoliopsida > Fabales > Fabaceae > Pachyrhizus > Pachyrhizus erosus. The sequence goes on along the minus strand of JAMLFT010009697.1, from coordinate 9,388 downwards.
AATACCGAAGTTCTATCGCAAATGTCATATATTTTATGCATTCCACTTTTCATCTGCTTTTAGATTTGTAAGTTGCTTTAGCTATTTGATTATTAATTTGTTTGCATGTTTTGGTAAAAATATGATAATTAAGTTACACATACTAATTAACCTTTGATTCCATCACAAAAAAATCATTACTACAAAAAAGAACTTTTAATAACACTCGTAAAATAATATTTATTTGTTATAAGAGCTGTCTATTAAAAATAAAAATATACAACAACATTTTATAAATAACATGCTATGAAATTGATGGTAAAAAAACATTTTTTATTAAATATTATTTATAAAAATGCATTAATATATAATAATAAAAAATTATATTAAACAACACTTTATTTATTAATTCTGTTAAAATTTATTTCAAAAAGATGAAAAAATGTTTAAAAATAAGAGATAAAACTTATTCTTTTTAAATAAATTTGAAAATTTGGATAGTAAAAATAAATTTTATTTAAAGAATTAGTTATTCAAATAAAACTAACGTGAAATTTGAAAAAATAAAAATAATAAATTTAAAAAATACAAAATAAATGAAATTATTTTCTTAATTTTAAACATAATTGAGTTATTTGTCATGTAATGTTTTTGTTTGAGAAAATTGGTTATGAAAAAATCACTAGCATAAAAAATATATTTTATGACAACCTTTTAGATTGATTATATGAAAATTAATTTAAAAAATAAGGTGATATTTTTGTAATTATATAAAAAGTTTTTAGATCAATTTTCTTGATAACCAATCTGAAAAGTATTTTTAGATTGATTATAAATTGATTAATCTAAAAATACTTTGTCTCCCAAATTGTAAAAACTTTTATTTTGATTCCTTCTTTCATTGTTAGTCCTCCCAAAACACCTCTATTTTGAGCTCTTTATTTTCAACGCAGTGATTGTAACATTATTTTTCCAATTGACCATCTTAATGTAGGCAAATGCAATTGCAACATTTTTTTACAACATCAACGTTGGCGATTATAGCATTTTCACGGTTAGATCTAGTGATTCTAATGCTAGTGTCAACACTAACAATTAGATTTTGATTAATCATATCTCATCAGTGTCCTTGTGAGTTTATAACATCATTGTTTCTCTTCTTTCACCTTTTATTTAATTTTTTATTTATTCAATTTTTTTCTCTTTTTTTTTTCTTTTATTAGATCTCATGTTTTGCTTCTCATGAATTTTTTAATCTTTTTTTTTTTCAGATCATACAAAAATATCGTAATCTTCTATTGAGATTTAAGAGAGTCTAACATACAACAAGATACTATGTGATATGTATAGTGCTCTTTATATATATATATATAACTCTTGCATAAAATATAATACCATCTATTAGGAGGTCTTAAAAGATAAAAAAATATAAAATATAATAGTTTTTTGTTTTACTTTAAATAAATTTAATTTTTAAGATAAAATTAAATTGTAAAATATAATAATTTAAAATGTAGATAAGTATATTTTTAAATTATTTGAGTTTGATTTTAAAAATAAAATTATAAAGGCATAGCTAAACAACACTTGCTTAGTACAAGTGCTATGAAATAGAAAACTTATGCAATACTGATTTAATATAAGTATTGTCTAAGGTTCTTAATAGAGAACACTTGTACTAAAAAAATGATGTCTAAGGTTCCCATAATACAATACTTGTACAAAGCATGTGTTATCTAAGGTCTTGATTAAACAACATTTAATTATGTATGTGTTGTTTAAGATTTTTATTAGACAACACCTATACTAAATAATTATTATTTAAGTTTCCATTAAACAACACTTATACTAATCAAATGTTGTCTAATTGGACCTTTATTTAAACAACACATAACAAGCACTACCAAAGCTGATGTGGACATCAAAGTTCAAACTCACAGGACCATGATCAACTAGCCCAAACCCATGACAAGAAGGATCAGAACCAAGGCCCAATTCAAGACTTAGGTGGACCCATGACTAAAGGCAGGCTTAGAAAGGGCCAAGAGGCATTGTAGTCCATCTACTAGAGGCACAACTATCGAAAGCTCAAACTAGGATGATTACATGTATAACATGCTTGGAGAGCTAGAAAATCCAATTAGGAAATTTAGTTCTTTTACTATTTGTTTAAGTTTTAAAGTTTGTTTGGTAAAAGGCGTTGTAAAAATAAAAGAATTTGCTTAGTGCTAGGATTAAAACCCATAACCATAACCTTAATACGTTCTCACTTAACCACTTGGGCAAACTAATTTTGCATGAGATATTGAGATTTTAATTTTCTTTTATTTATTTTCAAAGGAGGTGAATCCATAAACTAAATTTGTATCAAACCTTTTTGGAATTCAGAATAGAGAGATTATGACTTATTGATATTATTTGTGAGTTTTAACTCTACTAGGATTTTTCCATGTTTTGATCTTATCAAGAATTCTCTTGTTCTTATGGCGATCCTCTTGAGGCTCATCAAACAATATTGTTTGTGGCACCTTGTCTTTTAGGTTTCTATGTTTTTATTTTCAAAAGTTCTAATTTCAATTGATTCACAAATCTTAACCCTTAAATTCCCAAATTTTTTGTTTCAATTACTCTTTGTAATCTTATCATTTGGTAGTTAAAGCAAGGTTTTAAAGCAATATTGTTTGCGCGTATTGTTCACTATTTTGTTCACACGCACTATTCATCGTCCTATTTACGTGCACTATTCATTGTCATTATACATTATTATTGTTCATCACTGGTACTATTCATTGTTTTTCCTTCGTTTATATTATTGTTCATCTACGTGTTGCTTTGAATTTATGATATTTTAAATTTGGAATATAAATTATGTCAAGTAAAAAAAAAAAGTGAGACCGAAAAGAAAGAAGTTAAAAAAAAAAAAGTCTATGATCTTTGAATTTTGGAACATAAATTATGCTAAGTATAAAAATTAAAAAAAAAACGCAAGACAAAAAAAGAAAGAATTTAAATAAATATATATAGCAATTGTTCTTCTTTAAATTCAATACACAACACATGTTTGATAAAATTCATATGTTTAATGTGTCTTCTCTAATCTTTGTTTTCTCATACACTTTGTGTTTGTCTTGCTTTTTTATTAGTAGTGAAATTGTTCTTTACTACTTCTCTTTTGTGGTGCTAAAATTTTGTTTTAAGTTTTGTGATTACTACCCTAAAAATTGATTCTTGATTATATATTGTTTGATTCTTGTAAGAACCTTAAGTTAGAGAACAAGCGAAAAAAAGGCAAGAGTGAATATTTAAAGAAAAATCATTATTGTGTTAAGAAGATGGAGGTGACCATGATTAGGGCCAAAATCAATGAGGAAAATTAAGGTACTATGGCTCGCTTTTTGAATGTGTTAAATCATGATATTAGGAATGTTGTAGAGTTATAAGAATATGTTGAAATGGAGGAATTGTTGCACAAGGCTATCCAAGTAGAACAACAAATTAAGAGGAAGGAAACCATGAGGAGGAGCTCTTACAACAACAATAATGACAATTTGAAGAATAAAGTCGTAAGGGATAAGAGGGGATTCATCAAGTCTAGTCACGTCTTCACATGGGAAACCACTTATGAGGTCCACTACCTCACCCTAAAAGGAAGACAAGTAATTTGAAGTGTTTCAAATGCTTACGGAGATGACATTATGCTTTGAATGTCCAACCAAGAGGAATATGGTTTTGTTACCAAATGTTGATGTAGATAATGAGTCATCTAGTGAAAATGAGGTGGAAGAATTCACATAGGAAGTAGGTACCATGGAAGGTAACTTTTTGATGATTAGGAGACTTATGGGAAGCCAAATTCAAGCCTTGGATAAATCTCAAAGAGAAAATCTTTTCCACACTAGATATGTCATCCAAGGAACGATTTGCTCACTTATAATTGATGGAGGGAGTTTCACTAATGTAGCTAGTTCTAGTCTACTTACCAAGCTGGATTTGGAGACAAAACCACCCTTGGCCATATAAACTTTAATAGCTTAGTGAATATGGAGAAGTAGCTGTGAGCAAGCAAGTGAAGGTGAATCTATTCATAGGACCCTACATTGACAAGGTCTTGTGTGATATGGTTCCAATGGAAGCAACCCACATTCTCTTAGGGAGGTTGTGGAAATTTGACACCAAAGTCATTCATGATGAATTCACCAACAAAATCTCCTTCATGCATAACAACAAGAAAATTTTTCTCAAACCTTTATCTCCTAGAGGTGTGTGAGGATCAAATAAAATTGAGGGAAACAAGAGTGCAAAATTTGAGTGAAATACCTAAAAAGACTGCAAAGAAAAAATGTGAAACACTTGAGGGCAAGTGAAATACATGAGATTAAAGTGAGTGGGTTAGCCAAAGTGAGTGAGGTAAATTTTATTTTTTTTGTTTGCAAATAAACCCCTTTTCTTGCTATAGTGCAAAAGTAACACCTTGGTTGCTGAAAACTGTAATCTAATTATGTTTCCTTCTAGTATTGAATTTGTCTTGCAAGAATTCCAAGATGTGTTTCCAAAGGAAGTACTAAGAGTATTGCCACCCCTAAGGAGAATTGAATACCATATTGACCTTATTCCAGAAGCATCTTTAACTAATATGCCAGCCTATAGAAGCAACCCTTAAGAGACCAAGGAAATTAAAGCTTAAGTGGAGGAATTGATGAATAAGGGATGAGTGCAAGAGAGCATGAGCCCATGTGTTGTCCTAGTAATTTTGGTGCCTAAAAAGGATGGGTCTTAAAGTATGTGTACGAATTTTTGGGCACTTAATAACATCACCATCAAGTATAGACACGACATTCCTAAGTTAGATGATTTATTGGATGAGTTGTATGGTGCCTATGTGTTTTCAAAAATTGATTTAAAAAGTGGGTACCATCACATTAGAATTAGGGAGGAGGATGAATGGAAAATTTCCTTTAAAACAAAACATAGATTGTCTAAGTGGCTTGTAATGTCATTTGGGCTAACTAATACCCCAAGCACTTTCATGAGATTAATAAACCAAGTTTTGAGAGAATTCTTAGGCAAATGTGTTGTGGTGTATTTTGACGATATTCTAATTTATAACACTACTCTTGAATTACATGTTGATCATTTGTATGTTGTTCTGAAAGAGCTTAGGAAAGAAAAATTGTATGGTAACCTTGAAAAATGTACCTTTTGCATTGACTAGATTTTGTTCCTAGGCTTTGTTGTGAGTGTTAAAGGGGTTAAAGTGGACCAAGAAAAAGTAAAGGCCATACAAGATTGCCCTACCCCCAAAAATACGAGTGAAGTGAGAAGTTTTCATGGCTTGACTAGTTTTTATAGGAGATTTGTGAAAGATTTTAGTACCTTGGTCGCGCCCTTGACTGAAATTTGTTTACCTTATGTTAAGTTTGCATACAATAAGATTATCCATGGCACTACAAATTGTTCATCATTTTAAATTTGTATGAACTCAACCCTTTAACTCATTTGGATTTGTTACCAATGCCTAACATTACTATTTTTTAAGTATAAGATGCACATACTAAGGCTAACTATGTGAATAAGCTCCGTGTGCAGGTTAAAGCACAAATTGAGAAAAGGATTGATGCCTATGCTAGGCAAGCCAACAAAAGAAGGAAGAAATTCATATTTAAATCTAGAGATCAGGTATGGATACACATGAGGAAGGAAAGATTCCCTAAACAAAGAAAATTCAAACTTTAACCTAGAGGGGATGCACCTTTCCAAGTGATAGAAAGGATCAATGACAATTCCTATAAAACTAATCTTCTAGGTGAGTATGGCTGTAGATGATGAAGTTTTAGATTTGAGGTTAAATCTTTCTCTAGAAGGAGAGAATGATGTGGACATCAAAGCTCAAGCTCCAATTAGGAGATTTAATTCTTTTTTTATTTGTTTAAGTTCTAAAGTTTGTTTGGTAGAAGACGTTGTAAAAATAAAAGAATTTGTTCAATTCTAATATTAGAACCCAAGACTATAACCATAATATACTCACACTTAACCATTGGACAAACTAGTTTTGCATGTGATATTGGAATTTTAATTTTCTTTTATTTATTTTCAAAAGAGGTGAATCCATAAACTAAATTTGTATTAAAAATTTTTATAATTCAAAATAGAGAGATTATGATTGATTGATATTCTTTGTGAATTTTAGCCTTGGTAGGGTTCTTCTTTTCATCTTTTGATCGTATCAAGAATTCTCTTGTTCTTGTGGTGATTCTCCTTAGGTTTATCAAACAATCTTGTTTGTGGTGTGTTGTCCTTCAAGTTTCTTTGTTTTTATTTTCAAAAGTCCTAATTTCAATTGATTCATAAATCCTAACCCTTAAATTCCCAATTTATTGTTTCAATTCTTATTTGGAATCTTATCAAAAGTTTACTCTCTTTTTAATAGTTATGAGATAGACAACATGCATAAGTGCTACAAAAAGCTTAATTTACGTGCTATTAAATGTATTTTTTTGTAGTAATGAATGGTTATGGTGATTGAGGTTTAAACTATTGATATAATTCAATAAGTATATATTGTCAACTTAAAAAATATTGTCAGGTTTACTAATATTAAGCATTATTTAATTCCATTCAACTCTTTTGGAGTGAGTAATTCACTCTAGATAGTAAAGAGAGTGGTCTCAATCATTAATAAATAAATTAACAGTTGATATTTTAATATATTTATGATTTGTTATGAATGTGTACTTAATATCAATAATAGATTTTTTCTCTCAATAACTAATATCAACCAATCACTTTACTCTACAATGAGATGCTCACTTTGAAAGAGTTAGATATTAGAAAAATGAGATGGAAATAATAGATAACAAAAAGTATTATATAACATGAAATTTCATGTCAAACCATCAAGAATATATAACAAGACTTGAGTGAAAGCTTACCTTAATTCTTGGATACTTATTTGAGAAACATGCAATTGGATTATTTGATCTTTCATGTTTTTATGCATAACTCCTTTTTATCTTCTGTAACATTAATATATTACAAGTTATGCATGTAATTTAGAAACTATAATCCTTTATATAATAATCAAATATCTTTTAATAAATAGTTATATTTTTAGAACCTTATACCCATTCATTAATAAGTATAACTTTTATGCATTTTTTATTTATATTTTTGCTCACCATAATAATAGAAAGAAATCATATAATATTTACAATTACATATGTATCATATCAAATAAGATGTCATAAATTTTAATAAGTTTATCTTTCTAAGATCACTTTAATATGAAAAAAGTCTTATAGATAATATATAATATATCATTTAACATTATATATAGATTTATATTAAAAATATGTAACATCAAATTCCATTTTATTAGGGATCATATTAGAAAGGTAATCATTATGTTTTAGATTGTGTGAAAGCTAATAAATAATTAATAGACATTTTTACTAAATTTCTACATAAAAAAAAATCTATATTAAAAGAGAGTTTGCCATCATCTATGAATCCTTTATTGTTTGATTTTGATCTCATATGATTTATAACTTATCTACATGTGTTTCATGCTTAATTAGCTAGTTGAATATGTTTGTTTAGTTTTCAAAATGTTTGGATTGGTTTAGTTGTATTTTGGTTGACTATCTCAAGACATATTTTTGATATGTGATTTTCAATCTCAACTAATAAATTATTTATGATGAGTAATTGATTATTTTTAGGAGTATTGCTACAAGAGAAATTTTTAATTTTTATATAGTGATGGTCACTTCAATTTTTAAAAAATTGCTAGTGAAGCCTTTTGTTAAACCTTGTTTAGTTAAAAATGTCAAACTTTAGGTCATTCAAAAAGCCTTTTAATCTAACAAATTGACCCATTTGAAATAAATGTAAGTAAATATTTGTTGTTGTTATTATTATTATTATCATCATATTAAATTTTCATGTGTTAAAACCATATATTTATATGTATTTTTAAATGTTATGCATGTTGACTTAACATAAAAGTCAAACATATAAGTTTATTAAAAGATAAACTTATAACTTATTTTGGGGTTTTACTATAAAAAATTTAAATATCATAAATATCATATTAGACATTAAAAATATGCTTATATCATACAAATTGGTTAAGCTTGATTCTTATAGAGCTTAATGTAACTATTTTCACTTTTATCTTTATGTTAAAGTATCATTAAGTAAACCTTTAAACAAGTTTATAGGACAAACTAGACTTTTATATAGATTAGTCAAATATTTAAAAAGATTTATAACAAATAAATAAGTTAAATTCACACCATATATTTTTCCCTAAAATTAGACTCAAGCTTAGTAAAGCTTTTTTTAACTTACTCTATTTCCATTCCTAATGGTAAAAAGTGAATTTTAAATTATTTGTGCAACATAAAGGTCTTAGCATATAAAACAAGTTACCATTGATTGAATTCACTTTAGAACATTGTTAGAGGTTAATTGCATGCATAAAGGTATCAAGAAAAATTAAATTAATATTCCATTGATTAAAAGAGAGAGGTGAATTCTTTTAAATGTTTCACAAAGTATTTTTTTTTTAGTTTGAATTTCATAATTCAACCCCATCTTAAACATATGTATTACTCATTTTCATCTGTACTAAAAAAATGATTAAATTTGATCTTTATTAATATTTGAACTTTAAAATCAACATGGTTATTAGTTTATGATTTAATTATATTATGAGTGAAGTTAAGACTCTTTCAGTTCATTTTATTTTTTATCACATCTATATACTAACAGAGATGACATGATACTAGTACTAATTAGTGGATGCAAGAGATTTTTCATAAGTTAAAATCAATTTATACACCTTAGTTATTTGAAAAATCAAATAAATAAAAATTTTATACAAAATAAGTTAATTTTAATTTATATGAGAAGTTTAATATATTTTTATTTCTCTCCCATAAATAATAATAAAAAAGTTTTTCAAACAAGATCAAGAATCCGAGATATGTGATGAAATGTGAAAATTCACATAATTTTATCTAATAATGATAATTTATTATACATCATTCTAATTAAAATGGTATAAAAATATTAATAACAATATTTAGTTCTTAAAGTTTTGAATATATTTTATATATTATTTTTAAAGCATATCATTAATGTTGTGTTTGTTAAGGTTAGAAGAAATGGAAGGAAAAGAAGTAGGTAAGCGAAAAAAGAAAAGAAGAAAAATACGTGAGAAATTAGATGAAAATAGATGTTGTTTCGTTAAACAGAAATAAAACAAAATAAAAAAAATATTTAAATTAAAGGTATCTATTAGATAAAAAAGAAAAGATAAAAAATAATATTAAATAAAATATTATTCTTATTATATTTTTATCACCATCATCATTATTATTTTTAATTATCATTATTATTATTGAAT
>JAMLFT010009696.1:0-12492 GCA_026544285.1 Pachyrhizus erosus | reverse complement strand
ATATAATTTTTTTTACATTGATATATATTAAATTAAATTCATATAAAATAAGTTTTAACACACAAAAAAGGGAAGTACTAAATAACTCATAGAAACCACACATTTCAACCTTATCCCAAAATTGTTTCACTATGCAAATGTGACAATAACATAAATAGTATTAAAAATAGCAAAAGTTAGAAGGACCAAGGTATACTGTTAATAGAAGATACGATTTAATGTTCATCTTCAGCCATTGTGATTTAGATACTACTATAATTTTATGTAAACATTTCATTAACTTCCATGCAATTTGTATATTTACTTTAATGAATTAAATATTAATATGGTTTGGTGTAAAATTATCATATTGTATAATGTATTTTAATTTATAATTTTTACCTTAACATATTTTTCATGTAAATAATCAAGCCTAAGCCTCATCACCATCGTTGTTATATTCATCTAAATAACACATTTTTCACTCTATTTTTTTATCTATTATTCCTATTTTTATTTCACTCTTAATCAAAAGTCAAAACAGTTCATAAACGATATTTTCTATGGAGCAGAGATTTGTCTGTTTGTTTCGTCATCGAGCAATGGGGCATGCGTTACGAAACAAAATAAATGAATGACGTTTATCTCAATCAATCGAGTTCAGTAATAGCAGATTTTTTAACTTCAGTGAAACTCCCTTTCCTAACCTTTACAATCTTTATATGTGGAGTGGCAAAGCTAAGATGATGATTGTAAAGTTATCCTTCTAGCTTTGTAGATTTTGAAACATTACATGTTATGGGTTGTCAAACGTGTTGGAGTTATTATATATGTGATATTTGCATTGTCTCTAGGAAAAAATTGTTCGCTTTTTTCTGGTTTAGCAATTTAGCACACTAATCATTTTTGGAAGAGAATGAAACATTGACATATCGTATAATAGAGTTTTAAGTTCAGTAATAGGTACAAGTTAATAAAATGTACTATTCTTTGATTTTTGAGTCATGTAACATTTAATTCATTAAACTATTATACAGATCCCTACTTTCTTTTATAACGTCAATCATAATTTTTTTTTACAATGGCTTAATTTTTAGTAAACCTACTATTTTGGCAGATATATATACAATATGTTAGAAGTCTACAAGTAGACATCGACCAAAAGGAAATGATTTCTGTAATAGATAGCATTACATTGTCATTTTCAGTTTAAAGATTACGTGACCCAAATAATAAAACGACAATGTGCATTTTCCCCCTAATTTTACATATGAAAGATTGAATTATAACTACACGTCCTTGTACTTTTCTCCCCTATCCAAGTGCAATTATTTACGCTTAAACTTGTATCAATTTGTAGTTGAAATTTATGGTCCAAAACTTTTGCTTATTGCACCGTTAAACTATTCATTTTCAAAAGTTTAATTTGTAATTTTTGTTTCTTTTTAATTTTTGACTTCACAATTTTAATTTAATAATTAGTTTTGTATACGTTTATTTCTTTTAGTTTTATATTTTAATTAATTAAATTATTATTTGATGGTTATGTTAGGTATAGTTTTAATTAAATAAAATACAAAAATAAAACTACACAAAATTAAAAATTAAATAAAAATTACAAATTTTTTAAAATTTAGAAATTAAAACCACATAAAATATAAGACTTAAACTGAAAATAAAAAATTATAAAAGAATCAAAATTACAATTTAATCTTTTCAAAAGATGATCTGAAGATTTACAAAATTAAATTTATAATAAACTGACATCTATATAACTATGTAATGTATGGGTTAACCTTTACTTCTAAATGATCAAGTTATATTAAATAAAAATATTCTAGAATATAAAATCTAAATATTTTCATTTAGATGATAATATTTTTGTATAATTTTTTCATCTTCATGCAATCAAATACTTGTTTATGTAATTTAAATATTAATATTCTTTTATCTAAAATTTGTATTCAAATGTGATATAAACTTTAAGTTCTTGATTTAAATTTTATTTTCATGTAAAGTTTTAATTCCTTTTAATATAAATATGCTTCCTTAATCTATATATTACGTTTTATCTACAGTTTTCATTCTAGTGTAATATTAATATATATTACATTACATTTAAAATTAATATTTGAATAATGTATATATTACGACATTTTTTAAATTATAATATATTTCTAGGAACAATGAATCAAATGGAGTTTTAAATCATTATTGTTAAGAAATTTAAAAATTAACCAAAAGATTTTTTTCATACATTCACTAATAGAATGCCTAATTACATTCCTCATAAATCGATCACAATAATTATAATATGAAACCCTAAATTACCCAACCTTGGATTGCTTCAAAGTGAGTGCAAAGTGAGGTAGTAATGATGCTTTAACTGAATTTAATAAAAATACCTTTTAAACTTAATTCATTTTAAGTTTATGAAAAATATTTCACGTCAGAGGCACAAAATCTTTATGTTAAGATGAATGGAGAAATATCGTACGAAACTTACTGCTAAGCTATCAAATAGTGTTCATAATGCATAAATTCCTGATTATCCGTTTTAAATGTAGTGTCATATTCTGTACTCTGAATTGTATACGATGCCAAAATGCGACCAGAAGTGCATATTACTAAAGTCAATGAAAAATTAGCGAGGCTTACTGACTTGAAGTCCCCGTGGCCTTGGGAATGACACCCTAAGCTGAACTTAGCATTCACGCCAGACAATTGATTACTGAGCAGCGAGCAGCGAGCAGTGAGCAGTGAGCAGTGAGCAGGAATAAAAGAAATTCCCTGCAACCAAAAGTCGATCGGATTCATAACGTCCCAGAAAGCGAGGCACAGAGCGGTTAAAAGATGTCCATAGCGGAACTCTCTGCTTTCTATTAGAGATGTCATATTTCTAATACTATTGGGAGAGCCCATCTATCTCTATCCATCAAATCCATTAACAAATTATGAAATTCTGACAATGCAGCAACCGAACATGAGCCCAACATGAGACAGACGGAGAGGGAAAGCACAATCCAGACAACGATTCTATTCTCCCATCCATCCAATGAATACGCTATATTGTACAAATCTGAATGGCGTGCAAAATATTTTTCCCCACTATCCCCTCAATTTCCCCAATGCAAATATAATAAGCTACAAGAAAAGTTTAAACTTTTTTACAAATTGTACGAAATTGGGATTGTTACCATGCAGAAAAATCTTTAAACTCACTGCTGACAACTCCCACTTTTCTTTTTTTTACTACAACATCTGCACCAGTGTTGTCAACAGTAGCAGATTTAGCTTGAGCATTCCTAGCCTTCAAGTACTTGCCGACACCACCGCCACCAACCACCATACCTCCAGATTCAGACGTTGCAGCGCCAGGATTGCTATACCATGAGCCTACCTTAGCCTGAAAGATAAGCCAAAGTAAACAAAAACAATGCAGAAGCGGGGAAAAAACAGCAAGAGATATCTCAAATATTCTGGAACATACATTATCTTCATCCTCTACATTCTTCTCTTTGGCATTATCCTGCTCTTCTCCCTCATCTGGTTCGGTGTAAGGATTGACAAAAATTGTGACACTTGTTATCTTGATTTCCTCCTGCAAGATAAAAAATGAATGGAACATAACGCACTGTTTGAGGTGACTAGTATGGCACGCTTGATAATGGTTAATGGATCAATTAGAAAACGTCAAATATTCCCGGCAAGCATTTTTAATTATCATGTCAACTCTTGAAACCGGTGAAAACTTGCCATCATCAACAAACATGCACTTGAGGCACGATGGAACACAAAAAAGGTATTATAATGTACTCGAATTAGTCTAAACCTAAATGTTCATAAATGAAAGTGCAAAACATTATAATCCCACGTTATGCAATGATATGGAGTAGGAGTAGGAGTAGGAGTAGGAGTAGAAATAGTATCCACAATAAAAAAAATAATGCACAAAACCCAAAGTCCAAACTAGACAGATGTAAGGGTAAAGAATATAATTATGCAGAAGATAACAAAATATGTACAGCAGAAGAATCTACTTTTTTAAAGCAGATCCATATTTTTTGATCATATGTTTGTAATTACACAGGTTGAAACTTGATGCATTTGAGAAGAATAAAACCTAAAAAGGGGGGACAATGAATTGCTCAACAGTGAAAAGAAAATATGACTCACCAGAGGTCGGTCATTATCATCAACAGGAGCCTTTTCCATAGCTGCTAGTGTAGTCAAGCCACCGACAACTCCTCCAAAAACTGTATGTTTGAAGTTTAGATGATTTGCAGACTTGTACAAGATGAAGAACTGGGAACCGTTAGTGTGTGGGCCACTGTTTGCCATGCTTACCACACCCCTTCCAGAGTGAATTAATTTGGAGTTAAGTTCATCTTTAAAAGGCTTTCCCCATATAGATTCACCCCCTCGACCAGTACCAGTAGGATCACCGCCCTGTATCATAAAATTCCTGCATAAAATGGATTGTAAGAAAATAAAACTAAGGCTTAATTAATTTACTCCAGGGAGAAAGACGCAGAGGGTGTCATTTATACCTAATGTTTCTATGAAAAGCAACTCCATTATAATATCCACGTTCACAGAGAGTGATGAAGTTCTCACATGCCCTGGGTGTTATATCACAGTGCAGCTCAATGTTCAAATCACCATGTGTTGTATGCAGTTGTACATATCCCTTCTTTTTTGGATTCTTCTCAACTTTCACATACTCAAATTCATTTTTTGTAACTGGATCAAATGATGTTGAAGTGAAAGACCGGGAAGCAGCACCAGTTGTGAAACGGCTTTTTACCTGAAAAATGCAACTTCATTAGAAGTTGATAATACATAGCATCGTGGCTACCGCCCTCTTTTCTGTAAGAGATGTATGCAATATAAAAACCATTCATGTGCCTTTGCCTAACAGTTTAGAACTATTGGTAAAGATACATGAAATGATGAAACTTATTAGAAGTTAATAATTCCTAGAATAATGAATGCAACCTTCTATTCTGTTAGAAATGTAAAATAAAATCCTTCATGTGTCTTTACCTAACTGCTTAAGCTTTTAGGTAAAAACACGTTAATGGTTTTTGGTTTTATATTACATCTCTAAAATGTTTAAGATCCCACGTCCACTAGGAACAAAAATTGCCAAAGTAGTCTATACGTCTATTCAATTGATATTTGGTGGTGGGGTTGGAGGGGTGTCAAAGTCTGTAAGTCTGTCCAATTGATATTTGGTTGGGGAGGGGGTTAAGCCCACATTACTAAGACTTAGACAATCTTCCTCCCTTGAGCTAGGTTTGGGTGAGTTGGGTCCAATCCCTTGTTATTTCTAGAATAAAACCATTCATGTGTTACAGATGTAATATAAAATCATTCATGTGATTCTTCCACCTATAAGCTTAAGTTGTTAAGTGAAGACACGTTAATGGTTTTATATTACATATCTAACATCTTCATATAGAACAAAAAAAGGATCATTTAATTATGTGTGTGAGCTCCCAATATGTATTAGTGAAAAAGAGGTTTCATCTAGGAAACTCACCATCTTTGCATTCACTGGCACCCTGTCACCAGCCATATGCATAGCTATTCTAGAAGCAGTTTTATCACCTGCCGAGGCTTTAGCAGCAGCTGCACTTCTTCCATGTACTGAGGCAGATGCAGCATCTACAATACTAAATGCCTGAGGAGCTTTGGCCTCTTTATTTGGATTTGATTTGGAATCTTCTTCAACACGTGACCTTGCAGCTAAGATGGCAGCAAGTGCAGCAGCCCTTTCTTTTTGTGCCTTGCCACCACCTCCCCCATGCATTGCGGTTTCCTTTCCTTTCTCAGTTCCAAGCTCCCGAAGCATTTGCTTGATATCACCAGACATGTTTATGTTATAGGTTGGATCTGAACTCATTTTCTGAAGTTCTGAAGGGAGAAAAAACTGAATGAGTCATGGCTAATACTAATAACATCAAAAGCAGCAACATCAGGATTCAAGACCATTACAAGATTTATAGCCGTCAAAAGATGAATGAACTAGCATACCTTCATCATCAACTTTCAAACTATTCTTAACATGATCAAAATCCAGAAGAGCCTTGCTGTCGAGTGCATTAGGATTCTGCACATAGTACACAGACAAACACCGACACTTGATATTAAGCAAATGAACGATGAGGAATGGAAAAAATGTTCTTGTTCAAACCCAACTTACCAGAATGGTTATAAGGTCATCCTTAGTGAATGGCTCATCAGTGAGGAGCTCCTTCCAGTTTTTTGTCTTAATGTTTAACTCTTTAACGGCCTAATTCACATAACTTGTATAAATATAAATACCGTCTACATAAGAAATTAGCATTATAAACACTACAGATCCAGAAGAAACAAACCTCATAGCAGAACACATTTCCTGTGGTCTTCACTGCCACAATATGAGTAAATTCAGTGAAAACTTTATTTAGCACTGGACAGTGATATTCTCCTGCAGAATGACAAAGAAATGTTAGTCAATATAAAACTGAAGATAAAATATTTTATTAAAAATTAAAATAGTAAGGAAGTATATTTAAAATTAAAATAATTAGAGAGTAACGTAAAAATCATTAAGGGTAAAAAAGGCAGTGTATTAAAATAGAAAGGATAAAAAATGGAAGGAAAAATAAAAGCTATAAGTTTATAAGCTATAAACTACCTCGTTAAAAACCAAGAATATAAATGGGAAAGAAAAGAAAGATTTTATTGAATTAAATGGAAAGAACAATAAAAGGAGAAATACCTCTCCTCCAAGGGTTTCCCCTTCACAAAGAGCTAGTGCTCAATTTATAAATGATGACCGATCTCCCTGAATTCCCTTCCTGATGAGGTTTCCCCAACCCTCTTAGAATTCGGACCTATCTAGGACTAGGACTTGGACTAGGAATGCATTATTGAACCATAATTCAGATATTCAACGTGCAGTATTCGTAACCAAGAACACAGAATCCAATCACAAAAAATTGAGACAACACAAAAGTAAAACTATTGCGGAATTCACTTTTATCAGAAACGCATGAATTAGAACGTCGTTTTCGAAAAGGGAGTGATTGCAAGATATGGAGTCAGACACATGAACCCAAAATTAGAAATTGGGAATGTTAGTTCTGACTTGTGAAATTGCGAATTGAGAGTAGGAAGGAATTGGATATAGGCGCTACAAACAACGGGGTTTGATAAGCCTTGGTGATCGTCACAAGCATCAGAGTAATTCTTGATAAGACCAATGGTTCAAGTAAGAACCCTAGAAAAGCAATTCTCACGCTCTATGCCAAAAACCTGTTTGTCACTTCTGAGTTTCCAAATGTTTAATACAAATTCAATTCTTGAGTTTAACTCATTTGGAAATAAATATAAGAAAAAAATAAAAACTTTGTATTACTAACAAACTGATTTGCCCCAGTGGTTTAATGTGGTCAATCTAAATTAAGGGTGCAGGGTTCAATACTAGTTGCGTGCAGTTTATTGTTGTGTTTTTTTTATACACGCAATTTTACAGAACACTTAAATATTAAGTCTTAGTCTAATAATTGGGTCTGCACTCTCCTTTCAATCCAAACAGGCTATGTACATGATCAACCTAATCTCCAATACATGTTGGGCCTCCAACAGATTGGCCACCTTATGTTGCAATGCTTCTTGAGCCTTCTTAAGTCTTCCTCTAGTCATGGGCTCACCTAAGCCTTGAATGAGATCTTGGGCTTGAGTTTGGGCTTTTTGATCATGGGCTTGGACCTTGACGTCTACATCACTCCCCTTCAGTCCTATTTATTTATGTCACTAACTCACTCTAACTAACCAACTAATTAACAATTTTAACTATCCTAGTTCATCTTCCCTATAGTCCTAGCAATACCACCCATCCTAAAAATCAATCTTATCCTCAAGGTTAAAATTGTGGAAGCAAGATCCACCCCCAAATAGTTTTTCTAAATGTCTTCTTCAACTAGATGTTGGGATAATGAGTGAATGTTGGTTGAAATTGAATTCAAATGCACCAATACCGTTCCTCCCCTTCAGCCTTATTTATTTATGCCACTAATTCTAACAAACTTACTAACTGCACCTCCTCATAGAACTAACAATACCACCATTTCTAAAAATCAACCTTGCCCTCAAGTTTGAAATTGCAGAAGCTGAATCCACCCACATAGTTTTCCTAAATGTCTTCTTTAACTAGATGTCATCATAAGTTTGTAAGGAACTTAGGATCTCTATTTTGTAGTATGAGAAAATATTAACTTCTAAAAATAAATTGTCATTAAAATTTCTGAATTTGTGTCTGGTTCAGCAGTCCTAATCCATGGAAATCCTCAGAAACTTGTCACTTCAATCAATAATTATAACAGTTTTGGTTTAGAAAGCGTGACATAAAACAAATACCACGCTTTGGCTACAGATTGCATTTTTATGGTGGTATACTACTTCATATGACACCGCATAATTCTACTCCATTGTGTCATTCTCAATCAATTCTAGAATAATCAGGCTTATGAATAGAGCTGCATTGTCAATAATGTGATCATCAGGTGCACACCAAAGCATTTCCATTTGACACTATGCCAATTCAAACATAAAGCTGTCTCCATTCAATGTGTTTAGATTGGAGAACGAAAAGGGGGTCCAAAACCTATTTATCATCCTTATATACAACCAAAGTTAGTGACAGAAAAGGGACTTTGATTTTCTTCCTTTTTCTCTTTTGGTGGTCTGGGGGTGTGACAAAGGTTAGTAAAATATGCCCTGTATTTCTCTGCTAATAATACCATCATTTACTAATCCACGAAAAATTGAGAAACAAAAGATGTTGCCCCACTTGACAAAGCTTTTGTGGTCGTGTGAATACTTGTTAGCAGTGTGAACACTGCTTTCATGAAAACAAAAAGGTAGCAAACTCAAACTAATGCAACATTTACAACACTCCTGCATGTATTACATTCCTTGTCTCCAGATCAATGTTACAACAACTGTATAGATGTAATGAAAATCATTCTAGAAAAAAGGGGGCTACCTAGAAATTGATTCAATAAACAAAAAAAACCATGAGAAAACATGAGAAAAATCTCCATGTGAATCAGAATAAGGTCCCTGAGCTTTACCATTCCAAGACAAAGTCTTTGGGATCACCTATATGTGCACCTCTTGAGAGGCGCACTAACTAGCTAACTAAGTTGGTTATTACCAAGTAGCCATACTTGACTAAAGATAATTGTTGAAGTTTTTAAAGCTAAGCAATTATAGGTTTAGGATAGAATCTGATCCTTTCTGTTTACCTTTCATTCTCTCTCATCTACTCTTTTACTTGTAAACAGATTGGTTAAAAGTCTCTAGCCAATTCTGCCTGTATAGCTCATCCCTACGTAACCTTGCAAATTAAGAAATTTAGTTACCAATTCTTCTCTTAAATGCAACAATAATTTGGGTAAACCATTTGAAAAATGCAACAGTTTTTCAATGCAACAAAAAGCATTCCTTCAACCACCAGCAGAACAGGAGACACCACTGTTGACCGAACCATTTCGGAAAATATTACAGTATACACATAAGTTTTTAAGTTTTCAGCAATAACAAAATGTTAGAAAGAAAAACTCCATTATCGTTTTTTAAGTCAGACACCTCTCCAAGAGTACAATCATGGGAGCAACAGGTCACAATGATAATTCAATGTCATCGACAATATGTAGCAAGCAAGGATTAAAATTAGAGGAGCCTACAAATGGCAGCAGAATCTCATACCAAGCATTAGAAGTGAAGCTAATAGGCTTAAATATCGGTTCAAAGATTAATTCACTGAGACTATCAATAAAACACCCCAACGAAATGAAGCAATTAGTTTAAAAGAAGGAACTCTAGAAAATAAAAATTCAACATATCACCAAATTATTGATAAAGAAAAAAGTGATAACCTTCTGAATTCTTGTGGAAAGTTAGTGGAATGAGATCCTGAAGCTTCAGAGGAGTTCCAATGACTGGATGTTTGCCATATTTTATAATATATGGAGTTATATTCCTGAAGCCAAATTACAAAACAAACATATTAATCAAATAATTGGCAACAGAAGAGAAAAATTATAATCATGACTTAATGGATCGTAGCGATACTCACATAATATCGAAAACACTGCCATCAGCTGTGCAGACCGGTTCTTCAAACGGCGTAAATGTAAGCCTAATTTTATTTTATTTTTAAAAAGAGAAAATTAATGAATAAAAAAGTGAGTGAAAATTGAAAAAGAATGTGAGATGACGTATCGTACGAGCAGCAATAGAAGGGAAGACGTTTGAAGGGAGTGCGATTCTCTTTGGATTTAGCGCCTCCCCATTCCGTTGCCCACTCCGTTTTGGTGATGAACATCCTGTCTTTGCTGTGCTGCTTCTTCCCCATAGCTAGGGTTTTTCTTAATCACTATCCTGATTAACTACTTTCTTCGTAGGTGCAGTTGCAGTTGCAGTTCCACACACTTAAATGTGAGATTGTTCTTCGCTTTGCTTCGATTTTCAGAACTCGATTTTCTCCTCTCTCGCAACCGCCCTACCAGGACTCCGCGATTTTCTTATCACCGCCGTGAACCAGGCCCTGAAATTTTATAAAACAAGACTTATTAGTATCATAATTATTTCTTAAGACAATTAAAGCTAAAAAATTTAAAAATTAAATATATTTCTATGTTATAAATTTAAATGCTTATTTGGAGAACACTTTCTTTATTCTCTCAATTAATTCACTTTTTATATTTTTCTCTTTTTTCAATTAAAAAGTAATTTTAACGCACAACTTATGAGAGTAGAATAAGTTTTTAAATTTTACGACTTTTTAAAATTTAAACTAAATTATATTTAGTTATAAATTATAACAACTGTTATTATTTTTAAATTCAAATAAAATTTTATTATTTGTTAGTAGTACCTTATTATCTTTTAAATCTAATTAAATCCTATTTTACTTTAACTTCTGACAATTTTTAAAAATTCTATTGTTATTAATGTACTACTATTTTATAAAACAAAACTTATTAATATCATAATTAAATAAGAAAATGAAAGCTTCAAGATTTTAAAAATTAAATATATTTCTATAGACTTTCTTTATTTTATCGATTAACTCATTTTTATAATTTTTTCTTTTTTAATTAAATAATAATTTTAACACACCACTCATGAGAGTAAACAAAGTTTTAAAATTTACAATTTTTTAAAATTTAAACTAAATTATATTTTATTATAAACTATAATAATTGATATTATTTATAAATTCAAATTAAATTTTATTATTTATTAGTAGTATCTTATTATCTTTTAAAATTAATTAAATCCTGTTTTATTTTAAGTTCTGACAATTTTTAAAATTATATTCTTATTAATATACTATTATTATATGAAACAAAACTGATCAGTGTCATAATTATTTAATAATAAAAGTAAAGCTTAAAATTTTTAAAATTAAATATATTTCTATATTGTAAATTTGAATACTTACTTTAGAGAAGACTTTTTTTATTTTCTCAATTAACTTATTTTTTATATTTTTCTCTTTTTCAATTAAATGGTAATTTTAACACACAACTTATGAGAGTAAAATAAATTTTAAAATTAAATTTAAATTATGTGTTATTTTATTATAAATTATAATAATTCTACTATATTTAAATTTAAATGAAATTTTATTATTTATTATTAGTAGTATCTTATTATCTTTTAAATTTAATTAAATCCTATTTTGTTTTAAGTTGTAACAATTTTTAAAATAATATTGTTATTAATAAACTATTATATACAAATTTGAATAAATTTTTATGTAATTTTTTATATTTTGATATTGATTTTATGAATAAATACATTGCATAAATTTTTATATTTTTTATTCAGAAAAAAGTGGTTTTATTCTACATAATTAAATGACTGTATATAAAAATATTTATTTCATGCATTTAATGTGATTAAAATACCAGTTGTTATAGATTATTATTATTTTATTAATTCTTATGTTATAAGTAAAAATTTAATTATAATTTTAATCTATAAAATTTGAGATAAATCTCCTCAAAAATTTTAAAAATTCATTTTAGCTTTCTAAATTTAAAAAAAATATAAATTTAATGACTCAAATTTACTGTTCAAAAACTAAAATAATTTTAAAAAAATATTTTAGTCATTCAATTTTAATTGTTAAGGATTAAAAATATATTTTTGTTAAATTTAAATGATTAAAATGCTTTTTTAAAACTTAGAGATCAAAATTAAACTCAGTCAAATTTTAAGAAATAAAAATATAATTAAATTTAAATTAAAATACATAACTTAAAAAAGTAAGATTTTAACTCTCTTCATTTTTTTAATTAAATATTTTGATTTTTTTTCTCTCTCTTTTATATGTGCATTTGACCTAATATTGTTGCAAGTAACGGAAAAAACTTAATCTTTAAAATTATCATGTTTTTATTTTTATTTATATATTTCATCTTTTTAATTGTTTTTATCTTTTAACTT
>JAMLFT010009695.1:0-12492 GCA_026544285.1 Pachyrhizus erosus | reverse complement strand
TAAACATTCAAGTCTTTAATTCCTCATCTTTACATATTTTTATTCATTTAAAGTTTATTCTAGGTTTTATTTCTAACATTTTTCTAATTTAATAACTATTTTTTCTATTTATATTGAAAAATAATATTTTTATTCTTTTGGAAAAATGGGTTGTTACACTAGGGACAGATTCAAAAGCAGTAACATAAGGGTCGAAGGATTAATGGTATGCAGGGACTTCCATTTTATCGTTAGGCCCATTCTTATTATTTTTACAAATTAAATTATATTAAACCCTTCTAAAAAATGCTTAACCGCCATGGAAGAACTTTCGTCACCCCTAACCTCGAGACGTTTTTTAAAAAAATTGGGAACTTTGCTCTAAGCCACCCCATGCCCTACTAGTGCCACCCCTATCACCACCCTAGCCTAGGCAAGCTTCGCCATGAAGGAATCAAACTACGAAGGTCTATATAAAGGAAATTCAAACTCAAATTTTTGAAGAATACAAAAATCTTTTGACCTCAAAATTCTCCTTCATTTCTTCACCAAATTGCCTCAAATTTGTCCCAATAGATTCGAAATCCCACTACAATCCTTTATGTCAAAGAATTTTGAAGAAAAGTGCAATGAATCATGATTTTGTAGAGGATTTTGAGCTTCACCATTAACGAGTTGAGGAAACTTCAATTGAGGTAGGAGGATTTATTTTTTCTCCAAATTCTAATTGTGGTTACATTCTATATGTCTTCAATTTGAATTCTTCACAATTTGACATGCTAATTCATATTAACCTTCTTAATTGAATCAGAGTTCATAGGATTTGAACTCTGTAAAATTTGAATTTGAAAAACCTTAATCTAGGCCTAATTTGATCAATTAAAGGTTGAAAATAGTTGAGAACAAGTCGTTGAAGGATTCTGGATAGTTTAATTGCAAAAAACGCAAAAGAAAATGAAGATTGAAAAGTTGAAATCTCTGGTTCAAAACCAGAGCCAGAGGTTGAAGATGAAGGGCAAAATTACCATTTAAGTAGAAAAAATTCAATTTTTAAGTCTATGACCAAACAAAATGGAAAAAAATCTATTAGAATCTATCTAGGAAATACCCTAGGATACTTTCATCACTTTAGAAATTTAAAAATCCTTAAAAATAAATTAAATTTTCCAAAATACTCCTAGGGTATAAAAATGAGGATTTTATCATTTCTAGGTCATTCTAACCTTAGAAAACTTGATCTAAATTATTCTTAGTAATATGAGGACCCTTTCCAAAATTTATGGGTTAAAAATAAAAATAAATAAATTAAAAGAGCAAATATTTCAAAAATGACCAAAATGCCCTTACTTTAATTTACTCTTAATTCTAATTTGGCTTTTTGAACTCAGGAAGTCATTTTATAAGTATGAGAAACCTACATATGAAGTAGTTTTGGTAGATTTGTGAAAAGAAAAATCCTAGAAAAGCATATTTTATGAAAATGACCAAAATACCCCTACATTAGAAAAATGTAATTTTCCACTGTTAGAACTTTCTAATCCCATGAATTAACAAACTTATAATATTTAAATAACTGTATAAGATATTGTGAGTTAAAAATGAGGATAAGAATACCTAAAGGTCATATTTCTAAATAAAATGACCATTTTACCTCGCCCTATTATTTGACTGTAAAATGTGTGGTTAATTACTATGAATCATTGGTTATTCATTAGAATATATTGTGTTGATAATATAAATGTGATTTGAATTTTTCTACTATATGTGGAAAACAAATATACTTGTTAATTTTCTAACAATGACAGAAATCCCCGATAAACCCTAGGATAGTGGATGAATTGAGATATGCTCAAACAATGACGTACAATCTAAAGAGATTATGATAAACAAAATGGATGTTTTCCATTGAGAATCTTGATATGAATTTAGTATCATTGTAAAAAGAAAATAGTAAGGGATGACATATTAGATAAGAAAGGTAAATTGGATTGGAAAACCTTATCGAGTGTGAATTTAAGATGGAGGTTACAATGGTTGACCACAAAAGGTACTTGAGGAATGTATGCAAGCTTTGGTGAGACCTTGGGGGTAGATAAGGTTCCAAGTTGTGAATTGCTTGGAGAAAAGAGGGTGTCATAGAACTAGCTTGGCGTCCCCGACAAAGCAGAGCATTACCAAGATTCTGTGAGAGTACCCTAAATCGAGTACTAAGCAGGGTATCTACTCTTGGTCATCAACCAAAAGGTTCAAATTGGATATTCAATGATACGCTCGTGTAAGCCCTCCCAAAGTTGATGGTTTTGGAGGCTACGAAGGGGCTTAAAACGATTAGAAGACCTATTTAGACACGTATAGTGAGGCGAGACACTATGTTGAATAAATTACCCTCTATTATGTATATATGTCCCAAATGACTCACTCATACACCCCCTCTCTTTCATACTAAGTATGGCTGATGAATTCCAACCACTTTTTCGTTTAACGATTTTGCCCCTAGAAGGGAAATGGACCTATGACAAAGTTCAGGACGATGATACCTTAATAGGATATATCTGATTCACTTTTAGACCCACAAACATTATAGTACCTTGGCAATTCCACCATGTAGACTTGCTGGTAGTCCTTTTTTAGACTCTGCCACCCATATTTCTTAGTGTGCCAGCTAATTGGAGATGACCTCAAACTCCTCAGCCTCCTCAATCATTAATGGGATTAGTACAGGCTGGTAATATGAACCAAAGGGAAGAATCAATTGATGAAGAAGATCCCTTTGAAGATTCAAATTAGACTAAAATAAATGGCTGGAGAATTTAGTTAAAGAGTTTTGTTTCTAGTATTTTATTTTGTAATATATATGCGACGTATAACTTCTCTATTTTGTACTCAATATAGTGAGAACTTGGAATGGAAGTAATATGATGAGTTAGTTTATTATTAAATTGTAATTCCCCAGATGTATAAAGGAAAATTTTTTATCTGTGCAATAACTTTTGAAACAACTTCTATTAAATAAAAATAAATAAAAAAGGGCGTTACAGTGAGGGATCCCAAAGCATTAGTAATAAATGATAGGATACAATACGGTAAGTTGAGAGTATACAACTACAAGTACACCAATAATATATGTTTATTGAAGAATTGGAGACTCATTCCTACAATTAACATTTTCAGGAAAAGATGTTTGACGACTACCACCCCCTATTCCATCTGTCAATTACCCCACTCTATGGCCATTGGACCAAAGACCCATTATATCTATTAGACACTTATACAAGCTATGTATGTTTCACTTTCTTTCCTGTAGAACCCTTCACCACAATAACCCTTGGGCAAATAGATCTTCCAATAATGTTAACCCAAGTAATACCCCCCAAATTTTCAGAATAACCTCCTCGACTACCCTCACATCCCAGGAGGAGGCGACCAAGCCAATCCAACCACACCCCTCCCTCTCTTCACACCAGCACTAGATCTATCAAATCTATTCTAAGGATAGAATCTTCTGAAGAGGAGGACCCATATGAAAATACGGGAGTCGAATCTTAATTTATTCTTCCTTGTAACAATAGTATAGTTTCCTATATATTAGTCTACATAAATAAAGAAAAGTTACCTTCCATAAATTGTATGGTTTGTATTAGTAAGAATTTAGGACGTTACTGTATCCATTATAATTTATTGAATAAGGATTTTATAGGGAATGAAAAAGTTAGCTGATGTTGTAGTAAAGGAAAGTCCATTAAAGAGAAGAAGGTACCTCTGGCACAATTATATCTTGATTTACCTGTTAATTTTTTAACAATAATAGACATGCAAAATATTGAATATATAAAAACACTAACAAAGTTAACATGTAAATATGTATTTAAGGTCATATTTAAATGATTAAATGACCTTATTCTTACATAGTCAATCTCTTGTTGATTTTTTTATAAGGGAGGATGTTTTTTAGTCTTGTTTTAAAAATGAACTAAATTTAAAGACAATAAAGAGTATTTATTTAATATAAATCACAACGTAATTAATCTAATAACTTCATATAACCCTTTTTACAAATACTAAAATCACGACAAAAAATAAATGAATATTTAAAAGATAAATCATAAATATTGAGGATTATTAACAATTAGAAACAATAACCGAAACACTCAAAAAAGGGGAAGGAGACACTAATTTTACTTGACAATTTAATTCAAGGTATCCATTATAATTTATGGAATCATGATTTTATAGGGGTTGAAAAAGGTACCTTATGTTGTAGTAAAGGAAAGTCCATCAATGATAAACAGAAGAAGAAGGTAGCTCTAACACAATTATATCATTATTTACCTATTAATTTTGTTATAGGAATCTATGTGCAGAATATTGAAAATATAAAAAGACTAAGACAGTTAACATATAAATATGTAT
This sequence comes from Pachyrhizus erosus, assembly GCA_026544285.1. Classification (NCBI taxonomy): domain Eukaryota; kingdom Viridiplantae; phylum Streptophyta; class Magnoliopsida; order Fabales; family Fabaceae; genus Pachyrhizus; species Pachyrhizus erosus. The sequence continues at coordinate 8,103 of JAMLFT010009695.1, read as the reverse complement.
TTAAGGTCATACATAAATGGTTAAATGATGTTATTATTACATAGTCAATCTGTTGTTAATTTTTTTATAAGGGAGGAGGTTCTTTAGTCTTGTTTTACAAAAGAACTAAATTCAAAGAAAACAAAAAGTATTTATGGAATAAAAACCACAACCTAGTTAATCTTATAACTTTAAATCACCCTTTCTATGAATACTAAAGACACAAGACAAAATTAATAAGTTTTTAAAAGATAAATCATAATATTGAAGATTATTAACTATATAAAAAAAGAAACAACCGACACATTCAAAAAAGGGGAAAGAGACACCAATTTTATTTAACATTTTAATTTAAGGTATCAATTATAATTTATGGAATAAGGATTTTATAGGGAATGAAAAAGGTACCTAATGGTGTAGTAAAGGAAAGCCCATTAATGATAAAGAGATAAAGGTAGATTCGGCACAATTATATCTTGATTTACCATTTACTTTTTTGAAAATATAAAAACACTAACAAAGTTAACAAGTAAATATACATTTAAGGTCATATTGAAATGATTAAATGGCCTTATTATTACATAGTCAATCTCTTGTTCATTTATTTTATAAAGGAGGAGCTTCTTTAGTCTTGTTTTACAAATGAACTAAATTTAAATTCAATAAAAAGAATTTATGAAATATAAATCACAACGTAATTAATCTAATAGTTTCAAATCGCCCTTTCTACGAAAACTCTAATCATGAGATAAAATTAATAAGTATTTAGAAGATAAATATCAATAATGAGAATTATTAACTATCAGAAAAAACAACCAAAAAACTCAAAAAAGGGGAAGAAGACACTAATTTTACTTAATATTTTAATTCATGGTATCAATTATAATTTATGGAATAAGGATTTTATAGGGAATGAAAAAGGTAGCTCATGGTGTAGTAAAGGAAAGCCCATCAATGATAAAGAGAAGAAGGTAGCTCTGACACAATTATATCTTGATTTACTTGTTAATTTTGTTACAAGAATAGACATGCAGAATATTTAAAATATAAAAAGATTAACAAAGTTAACATGTAAATATGTATTTAAGGTCATATTTAATTGATTTAATCACCTTATTATTACATAGTCAATGTCTTGTTCATTTATTTATAAGGGAGGAAGTTCTTTAGTCTAGTTTTACAAATGAACTAAATTTAAAACAATGAAGAATATTTATGAAATATTAATCACAAGATTATTAATCTAATGACTTCACATCACGTTTCTATGAATACTCAAATTAGAAAACAAAATGAATAAATATTTAGAGGATAAATCATAAATAATGAGAATTATTAACAATCAGAACAACAATCGAAACAAACAAAAAAGGGCAAGAAGACACTAATAGATTTTAATTCAAGGTATCCATTATGATTATTAGAATAAGGATGTTATAGGAAATTAAAATGGTAGCTCATGTTGTAGTAAATGAAAGTCCATTAGTGATAAATAGAGGAATGTAGAGGAATGTAGCTATAACACAATTATATCTTGATTTACCTTTTAATTTTTTTACAAGAATACACATGCAGAATATTGAAAATATAAAAAGACTAACAAAGTTAACATGTATATATGTATTTAAGGTCATATTTAAATGAATAAATAACCTTGTTATTACATAGTCGATGATACAAGCCTGTCTCGTAAAGTTGATGACATGAAAGATTGGAAGGAAAAGAAGACTTGAAGAGAAAATTGGGCTTCTTTTGGACTTCTTTGAGTCCAAGCCCATTGGGTCATCTTTGGGCCTAAGTGCAACATATACATACTTTGAGGGTTGCCTGACTTCTCAAGTGGATGACTAGAATCTCAAAGGTCATCCAACTAGAGCTATGAGTAAGATACTTGAAGAGAAGATCAGTCTCACATTATTTGGGCCTTTGTAGTTTGTAGGATTTGTTTTATGCCATATATACTGGGCAATTGGTAGTTTAGGATATATTGAGTGTTTGTATTTGTTTTAGGGTTTGTATTAGGCCCATTAGGATGTAGACTTTGGGCTTGTGTGGCTTGTTGGGCTTGACAGTCTCTCTAGAGCCCAATCTGCCACTTCTCATTGTCGTAGGTTGGTCTAAGTGCTTGTTTCTCCTCTCTTAAGTCCCACATTACTCATCTAGGACTAGTGGTTGAAGTTTATATGCTTATATAAAGCCCTTAGACCACTTGTAAGAGACACAACTTTGATTAATGAAATTTTTATTTGTGAGATTTAGAGAATTCTCTCTAGAACTTTAAGGACTAATTCCTTTTTTCCTTATCAAAACTTTATTTGAGTTTTGTGGTAGGTTTACTTACCTTATCCTTCTCTTAGGAGTTGGTGGTGATTTTCATTCATTGCTTGTTCTGTTTTGAAGTCAAGGATGAAGATTAATGCAAGATCCTTAGAGAAGTCTAACATTTGGTATCAAGAGCTACATCAATCATTGCTCTAGCTTCAAAATATGGTTAGATCCTGGATGTTTATGCTTTAATTCTTAAAATTTTTGTGTCTTTAATCCATGATCTAATGCTTAGGTTTTTCTCCTAGCATCCATAGGAGTGATTAGAAGTAATAATCCTTTGGTTGTTCCTCTTGATTTTATGAAGAAAAGTTGTCCAAAATTGGGTGCCTACCAAGTGTTTGATAAATTGTTCGTCATGTGTTCTTGAGTTTTGTGTTGATTCTTGTGTTTTAATTCTAGTATTAGATTTTATTCTTGATGTTTTATGGTTATCTTTGGTAATTCATCAATTTCTTTGAGTTGTTTTGAAGTTTCTCAAAAAAATTATTAAGAATCTTTGTGAAAATCCTCTACAAACCTCTGTCTGGATTTTTATTTTTAAAAATAGTAATTTTTTTTTCATCAAATCAACATCTTTTTAAAGATAACACATTAATATAACTATAGAATTTTATGGCATATAAAACTTCATTGTGGTTTGAAAGTTATGAACTTCACAAAAGTGCCTGTTGATTCACTACGAAGTGTTTTTGAAAAGTCCTAGAGTAAAACTAGTTGTGCTTTTTATTAGCCTAGTAGTTCTTATCCTTTGCTAGTGTGTTTAACTTTCTTTCTTGATTTAAACAACCTATTTTCTCACACTTTAAATAATCAAAGTTAGTTTTGATTACATAGCTTTTAATTTGAGATTATAGTGTTGTTTTTGGTGCCTTACTTCACTAATTTCATTGGCTTGTGTTGGAATTGACTTGTACCTTGAAACTTGACCAAATTAAGTGTAGAAAAATCATTGAAATTCTATTTTATACCTTTGTAAGTGAATAAAAATACTGGATATATAAAAAAAAGAAGCAAAACAAAAGTGAAAAAATAAGAATACATAAGCATTAAAACTAGGTGTTTTACTTTTTGATTTTGGTTCCAATTTGTGGCCAATTTGTATTGTTTGATTGTTGAAACTTTTGTGGAATTGGAAGACACTATTTGAGTGATAAAATTGCACCAAATTCATAACATTATATGCGTAGTTGGTGCCAAGTTGAGAAGCCTTGAAATCCTTTGAAACTTACACAATTTTGAGGCACTTTGGGACATGATTGGAACTTGAATTGTTTGCTATTGTATAAAATGAATTGATTGATTTTCCTAGGCATTCTAAATTGTATAAACATTCTTTGAGTTCCTTATTTGTCCATAAAAAAAATTGAAACTTTGTGTGGCATGTATTGGTTAATTCTAGCACTCTAGAGTTGATAATTTCCATTTGTGCATGATTTGAGTTTGTTGTAGCTTTTCCTTGATCTGTAGTGCATACAATTGTGATCCTTGAGTTGTTAAAAACAATTCCAATTTTTTTTTGGTAGCATTTTAAGATTTTTGAGTCTCTAGATCTTGTTCTAATTTGTCTTACATCTTATTCTACTTTGAGTCGTGCTTCATTTCTTTTAGCTTTTATTGATTGTTTCACCTTTGACTCCTTTGATTTGTCTTGATTGAGTTTGTTTCTCATTGGCATCTTGGAAAATTGGTGGAGGTTGAGGCCTACACAAAGGTCCAACACCTTGATTTAAACCTTGTGAACTTCCTGTTAGCCTTTCCAAGGGAGAATTAGGGAGAGGTAAAAGGCAAGAGAAATTTTATAGCAAAGAAAAAACCTTAAAAGAGTGCAAACACAAGTGTTGAGAGTAAGCACTAAGGAGTGGAAAGGTCACCAAATTTATAACTTATGATTTTTCTAACTTTGTTTTTATTGTAGGTATGGAAAATAGTAGTGATAGTGATGCTTTATCACCCAAGTCAGCCAAGCTCATGGAAAATATGATAAAACAAATGAAAATCATGCAAATTGAAAATGAAAGGACAATGAATGAAAAATTTGAAAGAAGCATAAGGGAAATGAACCATAAGATAAAGGATGTAATGAGAAGACATGATAAACACTCTTCCTCTTCTTCACACCTTAGTGATAACTATTAAATGGACCATGATGACCTTAGAAGACATAGACCAAGACATAGGGGTGAAGTAAGGTATCCTAGAGTACCAAACTCACCTAGGCTGAGACATGCTAGGATGGAAAATGATGATTTGAGGCATGGAGAGCTTAGGCCAAGACAATTAGATCATAGGGAGGATGATCCTAAGTAACTTGCCAAAATTTGAAGGATCTTCCAATGTAAAAGCTTACTTAGAGTGGGAGATGAAATGTGATCAAGTGTTTAATTGCCATTCTTTAAGTGATCACAAACAACTCAAACTAGCTACCCTTACCTTTGAAGGATATGCCTTAAGTTGGTGGAACCAACTTCAAGAGGAAGTTAGAAAGGGTAGGAGAATAGGGGAAAGAAAGTGGGATGAGCTCAAACGGATATGAGAGGTAGCTTTATTCCATCTAGCTATGTAAGAGACAAGCATAATAGGTTGCATAGATTATACCAAGGGACTATAGGAGTGGATGAGTACTTCAAGGAATTAGAGCTTTGTCTTATTAGGGTTGAGATTGATGAGCCTCAAGAAGCCACTATGGCTAGATTCTTGAATGGGCTCAATAGGGAGATACAAAACATTGTTGAACTTCAAACTTACACAAACTTACATGATCTATTTCACAAGTCTTTGAAGGTTGAACAACAATTGAAGAGGAAACATAGAGTTAAGAAGATGCAATGGACTTCAAGTGGGAAGCCAAGCTTGAAGAAGGAGGGCATGTCCTCCTTGAAAAAAAGAAGTTGTAAATAAAGTAGATAATAGTTTTGCTTCTTCTCCCCCTTTTAATTTGAAGCCAAAGAAGGCAAGTTTGTAAGTAAAGACACCCTCATCCCCTTTAAAACTAGTGATATCAAGTGTTTCAAGTGTGTTCGTAAAGGACACATAGCCTCCAAATTCCTAAACAAAAGGGTCATGATTCTTAAAGGAAATAAAAGCATAGATAGTGAGACATCAATAGATGAGAGTCATGCCTCTAGTGAAGATGCAAGTGATGCAATTCACTCACTTGAGGAGGGAGACTTGTTAATTGTTAGATGCATGCTTGGAACCTTTTGTGGCGAGAGTGACGTCTCATAAAGAGAAAATATTTTCCATACTTGTTGTTTAGTATGAGGGCATGTGTGTTACCTTATCATTGATAGTGGAAATTGCACAAATGTTACTAGCACTAAATTGGCAGAGAAGCTTTCTCTACCTTTGACTCCTCACCTAAAGCTATACAAGCTTTAATGGCTTAGTGAGAAGGGTGAGTCAGTGGTGGATAAGCAAGTCATGCTTGTTTTTTCCATTGGGAATTATGTGAATGATGTATGTTATGAGTAGTCCCTATGGAAGCCACCCACATATTGTTAGGTAGGCCATGACAATATGATAAAAATGTTGAATTTAATGGCACTACTAACATTTCTTTCAGGTGAAAAGGTCAGAAAGTTGCTTTGAAACCTCTTAGCCCAAAAGAGGTTAGCATGGATCAAGTCAAAATGAAGCAGAAAAGGGATCAAGAAATAGGGGTTCAACAAGGATCCCAAGGTCTAGGCAAGAAATTCAAGGATAAGAAAAAGGTAATATCATTAGAAGCCAAGGGTATTTTTTCTATTTCTCAACAAGTAAAGAAATCTCTTTATGCTTGGAAGCCTTTGTTCTTATGTGTGCCTTCACCATTATGCTTAACTAGTCAACCTAGGTTGAATAAGTCTTTTAAGCAACTCTTGCTAGAATTTTTGAGGATGTTTTCCCCAAGGACATTCCAATAGGGTTACCACCTATTAGGGGAATAGAACATCAGATAAACTTAATCCCTGGGGTTAGCCTTCCAAATAGGCTTTCATATACAAGTAATCTTGAAGAAACAAGAGAAGAATCCTTAAAAAGGAGTTTCAAAATCTCACTTCTTCTATTCAATTATATAGTGACTTTAATTCTTTTGATTCAATTGATATTACATCTAACAAAGTGAATTCTTTTGTTTGTAGTGACTTTAATTCTTTTGATTCAATCGATATTACATCTAATAAAGTGATTTCTTTCTTTGGTTTTGTTGACTAAGGAAGATTTGTGTTTTAAGCAGCAAATGACAAAGCAAATGGAACAAGAAGTTGAGCCCCATGATGATAACAACCATAAAGAACAAGAGAAATTTTTGATTCATACCATGTCAAGTCCTTACGCTTTAAATATTGTTTCCATTCAAAGTATTTTCAGTTTGCACAATGATTCTAATTTACACTTATGTGAACCATATCATTGGTGTTATAAGTTTTTAGGGATTTTAAATTGTCATGACATGCATTTTATTTTGATATTGCTTCATAGTTTCTTTCAATTTGTATTTGATCCAAGAGAATTGTTATATAGATAATAAGAGATCTTCCTTTTCAAAGGATTTGATTCTCTGTCATAATAGTTTCTTTCTTTTTACAATTCAAGTTTATAATTGTGTTTTGCTTTTTGTAGGTCTCAAAGCTTGGAATTCGAGGGGACGAATTCTCTTCAATAGGAAGGGAATGATACAAGCCTATCTCATGTAGATTCGAGGTCGAATCCTCTTCAAGAAGGAAAGGATGATACAAGCCTGTCTCATGAAGATGAAGACATTAAAGATTGGAAGGAAAAGAATACTTGAAAAGAAGATTGGGCTTCTTTTGGACTTATTTGAGTCCAAGCCCATTGCGCCATGTAACGACTAAAATTTTCAAGTAGATTATTATTAAGGATTAAACCTTTTTCAAACAAAATGACTTACATAATTATTACATATAAGATTTTACTTTAGTCTTACAACAATTTCCAAAACATAACAGAGGGTTTTTATTTCTTACAACAATTATGTTAGCCTACTATAGAAAACATATAAAATCTAAGCACTATCTGCTGGATCCTCCGAAGGGTCTTCTTCCTTAGAATCATCAACACTAGGAGCAGGTTTGGTGGTCCTGAACCTAGCATGTCTTGTGGATGAATTTCGGGGACGTCTCCTTCTGGGCTGGGAAGAAAAACCAGGAGGAGGAGACACCGAAACCCTTGGGGGTTCCACCTGGGTGAGAATGATCGGAAGATCTATCTGTCCGTAGGAGATAGGAGATAGGGGAACTGCATGGAAAAAGGTGAAATGCACATAGCCTGTATATGTATATAACTGATAAAGAGGATCCCTAGTCCATCTTCCACACAAGGGGGTGATAGATAGATGAAATAGTGGATGAAATTCATTAGACATCCTTTCTTGAAATGGTTAGTATAGGAGTGAATCTTCGATTCTCAAATTCATATATGAGATAAGGGATTCTGGATTATACACATATAAATACATTCATTTCCATTATAGAATTATTTTATCTCATTATGTCCTAAGTTAAAGTCTATTTGCTATAGGAATCCCTTGCTGCCTCTTTTACATCTTTTCACCAGAGGACTTATGCAATTCTAATATCAAATCCTTAGTTTGCAATATTTTTGGGTTACAGTCAGGAGTACATATCTCAAGTTGGTACAAGACGTAGATACTCTCAACTGACTTTGGTAATGCTCTAATTTGTCGGGGTTACCAAGCCGGCATTACGACTCCTTTAAATTTGGCAGTTCACAAACTTGGTGCCTAAACACCCCCAAGGACTTCCACAGCCTGCATACATTCCTCAGGTACCTACT